>CM014729.1:67561227-67858727 GCA_004329165.1 Spatholobus suberectus
ACTGATTTAGGCAGAATCACAAAAGCTAAGTAATTCTCACCAACGGGGCAAGTAAGGTCATGAAATTTTCTTTTTCATAATTGGAAGTAATCCAAATAAATTAGTAAGTTATCAAGAACCTTTACTGAAATCTTTACTCAATGTTCTACTTTGTATAAAAGAATTCATATACAATAAGTTATATAATGTGATTACTATATTACATATATGTCTTATCTATTATTTTATTCCAAGATGAATCCTTTTTTTGATACTCAATATTTCTACTTTACATTATATGACCTTATTATATTTGTGATTAGCCCTACCCAACTATTTTAAATTGTCTATAAGTTATATAGGTGCATTATACTTGAATAGCTTCAAATAATATATTTTGGTCATTTGATAAGTAATTTAAACATAAATATTATATTTTCAACAATTGTTTATCCTGATTTCATATTAATATATTGTTCAAGTTAAACCTAACAATTGTAATCATATGCATTGTCTAGAGATTTCTAGATGATTTTGCAAGTTATTGGGGACTAGGATTTAGCAATCCAATATCACTCAAAACCTTTTATGGACACCAATTTCAATTTAATTTCAAGCAGGAACATGGATTTCTTTGGATTGAGAACAGTTGGAAACAATTGAAGGAAACATACACTATAAAAGATGATTATTCATTAATGTTCATATATTTAGGTGGCCCACAATTTGAACTTATAATTTTTGGCAAAAGAACACGACAGAAACAACATTCTACTCTTGTCTTAGAAGCAAAAATAGTTCATTTCGATAAGTGTTTACTATTATAAGAGCAACATCATGTGATAAATTATTGATTTAATTACAATAATTTACCTAGTTAACAAATAAATAGTGTACTAAACAATGGTTAAATTGTAGCCTTTCCCTACAAAGTTTACACATAGTTACAGACAAAACCTTCCAAATCCTTTGTTGCTAAAGAATGAAAATGGTTAACATCGACAATATAGTATACAAGGAAGCTATTCAAGAAAGATTTTTTCTGACAAAAGGTTAGTCAAATTTTGTTGAAAAATTGCTCTATATTATTCCACATTATGTGATTAACTTCTATAATTAATCATTCATCAATTTCTAATTAACTATAATTTCAAAAAAGTACAAAAAATCCATTCAAATGACATGAATCGTTAAAATAATTAAAACATAATAATCTTCTATTTTAAAAAAAAATCAAACGTTCTTAAATTCATCTATTTTAAGTAAGAAAAAACTTAGATACTAAAATATATCAGCGATTTACTTCACCCCAAATTATGTTTTAGATACTCTAATTGAGAATTTTATTGATATTATTTAAATCACATTACGTTAAATCTTTACTATTCATATATGATAGTATAGTTTAGATTTACTTTTTTTACTCTCATAAAACTAGCTCTCTCACTAGATATGTCCTTCATTGATGTTTGCATGTATAAGTTACTTCACTCAATAACTCATTATACATACATACATATATATATATATATATATATATATATTTCAACGACCTAACCGTTGCATATTTTGATATTATCTCAAAGATTCGTGCACACCAAATTTTAGATAAATCGAACATTTATAACTAGTTAATCTTATAGTTGTCATTTATTTATAATTTAGAAAATCATATCATATGTTAATTTGAGTTTATTTAATGAAGTATCAAATAGTTTTGAAACTTTATAAAAATTTGTAGACTTAATTTACTCAATAAAATCTTTTAATATGACGGTTGGATTGTTGAAATTTAATATATTCCAACAATTATTAAATAGAATAATTTTACCAAGAGTTACTCTTGGAATAACTTGATCCCTTCTCTCTGTGTGTGTGTATGTGTTAAGGGAGGACTTTTATTATGAGAAAGGTAGAAGAGTGTCGCAACCGGGGTCATGACTGGATGGCGGAAAAGAAATGAAATCAGAGGAGCCGCTACCATAGTTTATTAAGGGAAAACATATGGAAAAACCCTTTAAAAGAATGTGGTCTTTGAAACCAAGTATGGGTTCAAGAGTCAATTACGCATAGGGAAGGTACTAGCACCCTACGACGTCTACCATAAAGACTGTTACCCTTAATTAAATGTGCAAAATTCGATAGCTTTTAAAATATTTATTTTACCCCTTAAAAATGTTTTATTTATTTACAAATTTTATTAAGAGAAAGATCATTTTTTATTTTTTATTTTAGAGATCGACAAAAGTGGGCCCTTGCTGTTACGTATCCTCTAGTGCAATGAGGAACTTAGACTCACGTAGTTCTTTGAAAGAAAATCATTTTGGTAGATTTTTATTTTATTTTTATATTGCTAAATCTGACATCACCAAGTTGTACAACTCAGATGTGTCAAATTTACTAGATGACCAAACAGGAAATACTTCCAATATGGTCATATTTAAATTTAATTATTTTATTTTTAGTTAAGTAACAAAACTACTTATTATCACATATTAAAAAAACATTTGGGTATAATATTACTGAAAGTACACCTTATAAAATGTTTTATTTATTATTATTTACCCCTTTTTTATTATTATTAGCTCAGTTCCTTTTCTTTGCATTATTATTATCTCCTATGCCAATTTACTGGTCCATTAAAGATTGCAGGACCAGGACCAGTAAAATAAAAGACTGGGCAAGGCCCACAACGGAGCCTATCCCGACTCTACCTCCACTTCCTCTTTTTTGTTCTTAATATTTTTTTTGATCCACTGGTGGACCCATGGCCCATCACGGAACGAAACGGCCAAAAAGGAGGGGTAAACCCTTTGCTTCCTCATTTCTCATCCCTAACAAAGTTTCCTAAGCCTTGCAAAGGAGCATCGTGTCCTTATGGAGGTTTGGATGCTTCTCCTCTTCCCTGAGTGCGTCGATGTCAATAATGGAGCACACCGGAGCGGTGCCGCTGCCCCGGAGGAATGACGGAACCAATCTTCGCGAATCATAAAACGACGTGACTGCGTGGTGGCTAGCGGTGACGCCTGATTGCGATTTGCAGGGCGTCGCGGATACCTTATAACGGCGCGGTGGGGGTGTCCTAGCAGCGCGATGACAGCACACGAAGATGCCGGAAGGCCTTTCACAACAGACACCGATCTGAACGTGTTGTGGTGGTGGCGCAAGGAGGCTTGATGCATAAAGATTGTTTTGCTCTGTCTCTACACATTTTTTTATTTCTTACTTATTGATTATTTTGATTATCTGGACGTAGATCTACAGTATTTGGTAATTTGGTACCATAATGTATATAAAAAAAATGGATGCAGAAGAGTGAATGTTTTATTCTGCGTGATGTGATGAATGGTGAAGGAGAAAATCTGTTTGCTATGTTCTGTGTGGGGTAGTGAGAATCAAGGTTCGAATGATATGTGAGAATGCAGTGAGTGTGTGGTGACGTATGAAATTGCTAATACGTGGTGCAAACGGAGGAAGAAGAAGAAATGCACCAGGGAGCAAGAGTATGATTTAAACAACACTCATGATGACGGTTACAATGAATTCAATCAAAACAAATATCAGGGAGCATTTATTAGTAAATAAAATGATATTTCTATGTTTCAACCATGGATCTACAAGAACATGATGGTCATAGCAAAAATTTCGAGGACACGGTAGAAACATTTATTCATCTTAACACAAATAGAGATAAGAAAGAAGCAAAAAGAGGAAGAAAACAGTAAGCAAATAAGGCCCTACATGGTGGAAGGAAAAGAGAAACCAAGGATTATACCTCTAATAGATTTAGCTAATTGAAGGAATCCATCAATTTTGAAAACCAGAGTGGCTTCAGATCTCCAATTAGCCAAAGAAATTCCTTAACGCTTTGTTTGGTAGCGATGAAATGGCGAAGAAAGAAAGAGAAGAGCACAAAAGTGTGCAGAATTAGTCGATTTCCATTCGTTTGGTGCAAGCGAAATAGCACGGAAGTTTTTAAATTTTAGGTGGGTCCCACGCTAAAAGTAATCGTCGTAAATATGCGCAGAAGTGTGAAGAAATGCAACGTTGATTACAAGCTTTCGATAATACCCTCGCTCTTTTGCAAATACTGCGTACAATTAAACACATATTCGAATATGTGTTTTACATATTCGAATATGTGAACACAATATTCAAATGTGTTTTACATATTCGAATATATAAAACACATATTCGAATATTGTGTTCACATATTCGAATATGTGAACACAATATTCGAATATGTAAAACGCATTCGAATATGTGTTTTACATATTAAAATTAAAATTTTGATTTTTAAAATGAAATAAATATATAAACAATTACTAATATATAAATATTTACTAATTAATATATATATATATATATATATATATATATATATATATATATATTCGGATGTTAGTAAGCTTTATTCGAATATATGGATTATACGAAGTGCCATATATTCGAATATGGTAATCACAAATTCGAATTTATAGTATTGTTATGGCCATATATTCGATTATGTGAGTAGCATAATCGAATATATGTTTTTGTTATTAGACTTTTTCAACAAATATCGCGATGTAAAAAAAATAAGGGTATAAGTGTAATTTTATTCTTCCATTCCAAATTTCCAAAACTCAAAAAAACAAACTTCCACTCTATTTCTTCTCTACTTCTCTCTAACCAAACAACCTCTATTTCTACTCTATTTCTCTTCTCTTCTTTTCTCTTCTACCTACCTCCTCTCCCTCCATTTCTCTCCTCCCTACCAAACACAGCATAACTGAAAGGAAGAGTCACATGAGAGAGTATGAGAAAATGTGTTTCTGAGAAGAAGAAAAATGTGTAATGTGAGAAAAATGTCTTAAGGCCTTATTTATAAGCATTCTAGACTTCTAAACTTGCTCTGCAAACTACTGTAGCTTGCACTATAAGCTATTGTAGCTTGCTTTAGAAGTTTCCTTAAAAATTTCTATTATTTGTGTTTTTCTCTCTTTTTTTTCTTTTACAAAATTAGGCTCAAGGCCCACCAGTCCAAAACTTTTTTATTTATAGAATTTTCTTTTATTTTATTATTGGGCCACAATTGCTAGCCCAAACTTTATTCTTATTAATTTCTATTTTTTTCTTTCTCTCATTTTTATTTATGGGCTTCAAATATAATGACCCAATATTATTATTATGATGTTTTTCTTCTATATTTATTTTTGTTATTTTTTTAATTACCCAAATAAAATTAAGTGTTCATAAAGAGTAAATCATGGCCATTGGATCAAATCATGAAAGGTTAATATTAAAAGATAAAGTCATGTGACTTTTTTAAGCAGTCATGTGATCATTAAATAACTTTGATTAAACTATTCATTTGGTCCATATAGTTGTCCCCATTTTAGTATTAGTCCCTATATGTGACAACTATAAGTTTTAGTCCCTGAACAGTTTTTTGTGGTGGTTTATCATTGCTAGAAAATTTTTTTAGCAGTTTTACACCTAAGGGTGTTACTTGTATAGGTAACCCGTGGACCCAATTGCTTTGGTTCGATTTTTTTTTAGCGTTTAGGTTACACCCGATCCAACCCCGTTCAAGTACGGGTTGGGTAAAGGGTTTTCATTTTTGGACCTATGAACCTAACTTGCTAACGTAACATTTTATAAAATTTATTAGTTGTATATATTTTTGTATACAAATAATTAGTGAATAACAAAGTTACAAAGACACTCATGGCTCACTAATTATTAAACATGACAAACTCAATCAAAAAACCTAGCTTACTAAATACAATATCTTTATAATGTGTTAAAATTCATAAGAAAAATATAATTTTTAAATAAATTAACAAAATTTTAAATATATGAACCCGATTAACTGACTCAAACCAACCCGTTAATAATCGTGTTGGTTCAATTTGGGTTTGACAAAAAATTAAAAAAATTACATAATCTTAACCCAACCCAACCCATATTATTTTGATCAGTTTGGGTAAGGTTTAGTCAAGCCTAACCCAAACTGACCCATATACACCTCTATTTATACCACCAAAAGTGTTCACTTATATTAGTAATTATGACTACAACTTAACTTTTATGCATATGTAAGGATTAAAACTTATTGTTTTCTTGTATAAGGACTAAAACATAAAATGACGACAACTATAAGGACCAAATGAATTGTTTAGCCAATAACTTATAACCTTAATCATCCATGTATTTATGGTTGTGTTGTCCAAATTTACTCCTTTCACCCTCTCATACAAACACTCTTCTCACTTGATACGCTCCCATATATGGAGCATATCAGGTGATAGGACTTTTATTATGAGAGAGTGAGAATAGTGAAACTTGGTCATTTGAGATCAAATCATAAAAGATTAAGGTGAATAGATAGAGTCATGTGACTTTTTTTGGTAGCATGTGATCATTAAATATATTTTAATCCTAACTATCTACATATGGTTGTATGGTCTAGATTTACTCATCTCACCCTCCCATACAAACACTCCTTTCACAGGATACGTCCTAGATGTGTGTGTGTGTGTGTGTGTGTGTGTGTAATTTAACTTCAAAACTCCAAGAAAAGCAAGCATGTATGTTTAAAGTCAACCCAATCGGATCAACTGTGAACTAAATTATTAGTCGATCAAGTTATTTAAATTGTTCATTTGGAAATTAATATCAAATTCACTAACACTTTGGTTGGATAGGAATTGAAATTGATAGGAAAGAATTAGAGTTGAAAGAATGAAAAAGGATATTAATTGAAGTGATATAAGTGGAAAAACATATTGTTTGGATTGATGGAATTAGGAATAAATGAAATTAGATGATTTATTTTTAATTGTTTGGTTACAGGAGAAAGTAGAAGGAAAGAATTGAGAACTAGTTGAAAAGACAATTTTATCCTTATTTTTTAAAATGTCTTATATGCATTGTGAAATTTTGATGGTCCAAGAGAAGTATAGTTGGTGACCCACAAATTTATTATCTTAGAAGCTCTGTATATTCTCCTCTTCCACAATGAACATTTGGAATGCAAAGCTTTATACAATCCAAGCTCTTCTCCCATGAAATCCTGTAAAGCTCTTTTCCCATTCAACATTGAAGCACTACGTGCACAATTGATCATCAAATTCTCATAAGGCACACTCCCATTCAACATCATACGTGCACATCAAGGCCAACTTTCATTTGTTTTACATCTTCATAAAAAGTGCTACACTTGCAGCAACATACAAAGATAAGAAAATTTTTGACAGTTAACAGACAAAACAATTTGAACTTAATTTGTACTTTATCTTCTTAGATCTAGTTGTTCAGTGGTGGGATTTACTCTTTCAAACACTATTGCGTGATGGAATTAGCAAGAAGCTCTGTCGACAACAATAGTCATTTTGCTCTCACTAGATGAAAAATAGAGAAAATGGCATTTTTTGTTGTAGCAAGCAACAGTCACAACAAAGGGTATTGTAGTCCACCATCATTTCCTTTCTATATTTCTATCCATTTTCATAGCCCAACTAGGAGGAAAGGTTATATGGTGGGACCCACAGATTTTTAAGGGATCTCCCTCCTAATTCATCTCCTTCTAAATCACTCCCTTATAATTCCCCATATCCAAACACAGTGTAAATCAATTGAGAATTAAGGAACTACATGTAAACTAGTGATTTAAAAACTAATTGAATTTTAAAAGCACTGACTTTATTATTTATAATAGAAGAAATATTAATAATACACTTTTATCAAATACACTCTATTCTGGACTTGACCTAACCTGGGTTTAGTCAAGACTAACGGGCCCAATATCAAACATACACCAACAAGTTGATATTTCCTCAAAACTAGGGGTGTTCACGGGTATGGGTAACCCATTGACCTGAACCAACCCAAACCAACCAAATTAGTTTGGGTCAATTTTTTTGAGCATTCGGGTTGCACCCAACCTAACCCGTTCAAGTACGGGTCGAGTAACAGGTTTTAATTTATGGACCTGTGTATCCATTACCCAACCCGTTAAGTGACGTTTTATTTAATTTTTTATTTTTTATATATTTTATATACTAATAATTATTAATTAATGAATTACTAATACTAAATAAGACAAAGAGTAAAGACACCACACACACTCATGAAGAATCCCTATTAATTTTGGAAATATATATATATACATACACACACACACACACTACATATTTCATGCATATTGTTGTTGTTATTTTTCTCTCGACTCTTGTTCTAAGTTTCTTGTAAGCTTTATATTAATTTTAAAACTAAGAATGATGAGAAACAAAGTCCAAAACTAAATACAATATTTTTATAATGTGTCAAAATTTATAAATAAATAAATAAATAAATATGTATATATATATATATATATAATTTTTAAAAAAATTATTTTTTTTAAAATATACGAACCCGATTACCCGACCCAAACCAACCTATTAATGACCGGATTGGTTTGGATCGGGTCTGACACTAAAAAAGTATGAACCCGACCCAACCCAAACTATTTTGATCGGGTTGGGTAACGAGTTTTGGCCAAACTCGACCCGTGTACACCCCTATTCAAAACACAAGTTATCAACTTGGGGACAACTATTCCGAACATGGCCTAACCCAAGTCCAGTAAGGCTTGATAGGCCTTATCTAATCACAAACAGGCAACTTGACCCAAAAGGCCCACGATATAGTAACTAACAAAGGGTAAGAAGCCCCTAACAATTGGAGAATAATTCAAGACCCTGAGTCTTTCACCAGAAGATAATTACCTTGTCATAAAGAAGATAATTGCATTAACTTGATTTATCTAATCAATCATATATCAAAAAGGGTCTATAGAGGCAACAAGCCTCTATATATCAGGTACGACTTCTACCTTAGCTTATACCTCTAACCAAAACCGACTTGAGCGTTAGAGTCTTTGTAGGTGTCCCCTTCTTCCAACTAAGAGCCTATCAACTAGAGTAGTCAACTAAAGTCCAGCTTGAAGGTCTACGAGACACACGTGCTGCCTAGTCTAGGTCAAATAGAATACACTTTTTACTATTAATTAAAAATTATTGAGACTCACAAAATGTTATGAGATTTATTTTTCATTTAATGTAATTTACTCATAATTTCTTAATTCTTAATTCCCCTAATTTTTTTATTTTCTATTTTAGAATATAATATATATAGATTAAGAAATTTAATTAATATTCTTATTTTTATTAAAATTATTTTTAATATCTTAATATGACTTTCATGATTAATTTTCTTTCAATTTATGATAATTATGTACCAAAATATTTAAGATCTAAGTAAATAAAAGCAAAATAAAAAATAATTAACATTATCTTAAATTTTTACAAAAATAAAAATAAAAATAATTATTTAAAAAAATAAATAAAAATGGACCAAAGAAAATAACAAATATCGGCCAATAGAAAGGATAGGTTAGAGAAGATGAAAGAGTGTAAAAAGTTTAGCATTTAAGTTTGAAAAGAAGCACATGCAGCTGGTATAACATACGCACATAAAATGAACGTGGTTGAGAGGCAGTATTACATTAGATTTTAGGGTTCATGCTTTTGTTTCAATAATTTAATTAGAATGTATTAACAGTGTATATTTATAGATTGTCATATATAATAAATTTATTAATTTTTATAATAATTATTTTGAAAGATTTATATAAGATAATTTTTAGTATAAAAATTTTTACACTAAAAATCTATAAAACTTACACCTTTATATATATAATATATATATATACTATAAATTATAATACACAATTTGAAGAGTGAGATGCTCACTTTACCATTGTCTTAATTAGATATTCTCAATCTTTTATTTTGTTCTTTTCTTTGGACATGTATTTTACACATTATTATGCAACTAGCTCAAAAAATTCTCTTTCAACGATGGTTGCCTATCAAATTATTTTTCTTTTATCGTTATCTATATATTTGATATTTTTAACTATATATTTCTTTCTACATACCCTCTTTTAGATTTTTATAGTGAATTTCAATTATTTTTAAAAAAAAATTATCATTACTTAAAAACAACTTTATATCACAATTTAAATTATTTATTATAAATTTAAAATATAATTTATATATTTAAAGATATTTATTTATTATAAATTTTAATTATAATATAATTTATATATTTAAAAATATTTATTTATTACAAGTTTTAATTATATAAAATAAATATTTAGCATGTGGAGGTGCTAGTTGAATTCAATTATGACAGATTAGAGGTAGGAAATGGGAGATTGATAGATAGAGCGAAAGTTCCCAGGTCAAGTATTTGACTCCACTCTTCCTTTCGTAATCCCATGCCATGGTTATCCCACTTTTTCATTTCACACACTGGAACTTCAACACAAAGCCCGCCCGTAGTGGGGACTCCACGTTTTCAGAGCAAACGTTTTTGGTGTTAACTTCTTAATTGGGTAATCAATAATTTTAGTTCTTGAAAGTATAAAGTACTGTCACATTAGTTTCTAAAACTAAGAAAATTTTAAATAAGTTCATGGAATTTGTATTTGTTTCGTCTAAGTCACTAAACTTAATCACTTACTATCACTTTGGTTCCTAAATAATTGTTAATAGGCTTAAATATGTTTTAAGTCCCTGCACATATGATTCTGTTTGGTTTTATTCCTTACAAATTTTTTTGTTATTTTTAGATCCTTGACATTCTCTTAGTGTTTTTTTTTTAATCCTTACCACTAACTATAGTTAGTTTAGTGCTGACATAGCTACCAAATTAAATAATATTAATTAAAATAATTAAGCTAATGAAGAATATTTTAAATTAGGATAATTAGATTATTTTAAGTGTGTAATTCAATTAAATAATGTATTTATTATTTATATAAATAAGGTAATTATATAAAATTTAATTTTATAATTTATTTTTAATTTTTAATTTTTAATATATTATGAACAATGATTTTTATTATTTTTAATATTATTCTTACTTTTTAATTCACTAATTTACTTTTAACATTGTACTTTTTTAAAAAGAATTATAATTTACTTAGATACTTTTAATATATTATTTTTGATTTTTTTTATATTTTAATTTATTAATTTTGATGGACTGTAATTTATTTTATTTTTTTAATATATCACAAGCAATGATTTTGTCTCCAAAGACAAAAGTACTATATTAAAAGTAAATTATAATCATCTAATTAAATTTTTTTAAAAAAGTACAATGTTAAAAATAAATTAGTGAATTGAAAAGTAAGAATAATATTAAAAGCAATAAAAATCTCTTTTCATAATATATTAAAAATTAAAAAAAATTATATATAATTACCTTATTTATATAAATAATAAATACATTACTAATTAAAATACACCCTTAAAATAATCTTATTATCTTAATTATCTTAATTAATTTTCACTTTGTTAGTCATGTTAGTATTAAACTAACTAGAGTTAGTACGAAGAACTAAAAAAGAACACTAACAAAATGTCAAGGATTTAAAATTAACAAAAAAAATTGTAAGGACTAAAACTAGATAGAGTCGTATTTGCAGGGACTTAAAACATATTTAAGCTTTGTTAATATTATCACTTTATCCACACATGTTTTTAAATTTTGGATTCATTTGATTAACAAATTGCACGTTTAGAGTTTTTTTTTTAAAAAAAAATTCTTAATTTCAGGAACTAATGCGACAACGTTTTATACTTTTAGGGATCAAAATTCCTGTTTATCCTTCTTAATTTTATCACATTATCCTATTTATTTTTAAAAACATTATTTTTTTATTTTTAAGATCATAAGTCGTTATACTTTTATTTTTTTTCGACGGTCATTATACTTTTATTTAATATTAGCTTTGTTATTCTTTAATAAAATTCTAAAGTACACGTTAACAAAATTTTATTTAATACTATCATTTAATTTATTTAAATATATATGCCACGTTATATTATTTTATTTATTAGTATACATAAATTAATTTTCTTAATGATGATAAATATTATTAATTTTGTCGTTATAAGAATAAATTTAATACTTAAAAAATAATTTGTGAGCATGAATTTTAGTTTTTGGAAAGCAATGGGGCCTAAGCTCAAAAGAAAAAAACTTTAACTTATTAATTTAAATGCATTGATAAATGAAGTACTCATATAGCCGTTATCTATCGCTTTTAAATGATCAAATTATAGTTACAATTATTAATGTATTTATTTATACAAAATCATTTTCATCTTAAATCAGATTTAATCGGTTTAAGTAAATTTAAGTTCAGAAAATATAATTTGACTCCTCTATTGTATTTTTGGGGATAAAATATAGCTATAACTATTAATTAAAAATTAATGATTAATTTTATAATAAAATATAAATATACATATAATAAATTTTAAAATTATTATTAATTTTTTAACCAACAATTATAACTATATTTTATTTTCTAATAAAGTTGACTTTCTCCACTTTAAAAAAGTTAAATTCAAAAAAATATTATACCAATTCTTGTCTTCACAGCTACCAAAACGGCCTGCTTCAATTGAGTTGGGCTGGCGTAGTTTGACACTGAGAAGAAGCCGAATTCAATCAAGCTGGGCCATTTCAATTTTGTATTGAACGCAACTCAGTTGAAGTAAATCATTAAACATGAACCAAAAAGAAGAAAACGAGCTCAAAGAAAATGGAAGCATACTGATTAAAACAAAATAATAATAATGAAAGCATAATGCTGTCTCTCCTCTAGGTAGGAGTCGTTCCTCTCCAAGTTTCTTGCTACGAAAGAGTATACCCGTGTTGCTAGGGTTTCTGAAACGCTTTGTTTGTTTAAGTGGTTGGTGTGATGCTTTTTCTTACATTAAATTTCTAATATTTATTCTTAAGTTCTTAAATAATGATATGTGAATATTTTTAAAATTTTACAATATATTCTTAACGAAAGTTATTTAATGTTGGAAAAAATATTTACACAGTATTATTTGACTTGAAAACATAATGCATAGGATATAATCATATAAAGAATTTGATATAAATTCTAACTTTTGCAAAACTAATTTTTTTTAATCCTATATTTTGATCTAAATCACATGTGTATTTCAAAGGAGGCAATTATGCTCCAAAAACATCTACAATACAATGAAATTAACTCTCTTAGCGAGATTTATTTTTTCATACACGAAATTCAAACTTAAGACTTTAAAGGAAATTAAACATGTGTACTACTGGAACTAACCACTTGTCAGATATCTTTAAGAGTAAATTACACTGACACTCCTTGAAGTTTTTGCAAATTGCATGTAATTCTCCCGCTTTTATAACGTTTACAACAACCTCTTTTATAGGGGTATACAATATAATATTTTTCAAACAATTAAGGGTAGTTAATGTAATTTATAAGGGATGTTAGTGTAATGTTTTTCAAACAATTAAGGGAGTTAGTCTAGGGATAGAAAACAGAGATGTATCGTGTGAAATCTGAAAAAATTTCAGGGGTTGTCAATCTAATTTACTCTATCTTTTAGTATATCCTTCTATTTATATTTTGAAACTATTACCAAGTTTTAAAATTGCCACACATCATTTTTTTTTTAAAGTAAAATACTTATAATTTTTTAAGAAAATGTATTAGCCACTTAAATTTATAATTAGGATTAATTAATAGAAATTAAAAACATAAATCCAAACTTAACTTAAAATGCCAATAACAGATTATATTTCATACTGTTGTATGTTATAGATATTTCAAAAGTCTCATGTCCCACATTGCCTAGCTTGGGTTTCCATCTAGTGTTTATATATCAAAAGGTGATATTAGAACCCAAAGTAGCTAGCAAAGTGGAGGAGGCTCGCGCGCATGAGGATGGGCCTCGTGGGCCTGTTGTAGTGCAAATCTGCCGTTTCCCCCCCCCTCCCCTGCGCGTACGATCATTGGCCTCAAAAAATTTTTAGCCTTGGTTTTTTTTTTTTTTTAAATTAAATTGTTTTTAAATTTTGAATGAGCTTATCTAAAAACCCTAGTTTTGTAACCGTTGCATTTTGAACGAGTCAACAACTCCTTTCCTTGATCCTCTCCGAAAATATACAGCCACTATGTGAACGTTTTCTAAAACGTTGGAGTTAATGGACGGTTTTGTTTTTTAATGGTCGTGGGCAGTTTTATAAAGGTCCCGTTTTTTCAATACGAAAATGGCGTGCTTCTTTGATCTCTTTTAACCTAAAACTTCTCTGCTCTGGGTTCGGGGACTACTGCGTTCTCTCTTGCCAGTTCTGAGCCTCGGACACGTTTTGAGAGGATCCTGTTGTATCCTGGGGGACTTGCGCGTGCCACGCGGATAAGTCCTTTAGGGCAGTGCTGTCGCACGCCTCAGGAATAGTGATACCCGTCAGTCGGCTAACAATCTAAAGGACTTATGGCTGACGACATGCAAGTTGACGCTGCTGTGCAACCTGCCCTTCCCGCCGTCTCGGTTGCTTACGCGAAGCCGCTTCCCGACGTCTCAAAAATTGAGGTCTTTGCCGGCCAGAATTTCCGTCGATGGCAGGAGCGTGTTTACACCATGCTCGACATGCACGGAGTCGTTTTTGCACTCACAACTCTGAAGCCTGACTCTACTGCAACAGATAAGCAAATTGAAGATTGGACCCATGCGAATAAGGTATGCCGCCACACCCTAATTAGTACACTATCTAATGAGTTGTTCGATGTGTATTGTTCTTACAAGCAAGCGAAGGAGATATGGGACTCTATGGTCCTAAAGTATACTGCCGAGGACGTGGTCAGACAACGATTCATTATCGGAAATTATTACCGCTGGGAGATGGTTGAAGGAAAGGACATCAAAGTTCAAATAAATGAGTACCACAAACTGCTTGAAGACCTAAAGGCCGAAAACATCAAGCTTCCTGATGAGTTCGTGTCCGAAGTGCTAATTGAGAAGCTGCCTGAGTCATGGACTGAATACAAACAACAGCTGAAGCACAGGCACAAACAGATGTCCCTGTCAGACCTAATCACTCACATAATCATTGAAGACACCAACAGAAAGGAGTGTGCTGCCGCAAGGGCCAAAGCCTTGGCCGCAAAGGCAAATATGGTACAAGACAAACTAAATCCAAAAGGTATGAACAAAAGCCTGATCACCATAAGAAAAATAAACTTAAAAATAAATTCCAATTCCCTCGTATTACTAACCCCACCTTCAAGAGGAAGGGAAATTGTTATGTGTGTGGAAATCCAGGTCATCATGCACCTCAATGCAGGCATCGAATGAAGAGAAACGACAACCCTCCTAAGGCTAAGGCCAACCTGGCTGAAGGAGATGATGTGATTGTTGCGGTCGTTTCTCAAGTCAATATGATGACCGATGTGAGCAAATGGGTGGTAGACTCTGGGGCTACCAGACATATATGTGCGAGCAGAAATGCTTTTACCTCCTACACTACTGTGGGAGATGGAGAAGAACAAGTGTATCTGGGTGACTCTAGGACTACTCCAGTTCTAGGGAAAGGAAAAGTTCTTCTAAAGCTCACATCTGGAAAGACACTGGCCTTGAGTGACGTGCTGCATGTGCCCTCTATTAGGGTTAATTTAATTTCTGTAGCACTGCTGGGAAAGGTTGGGGTTAAAGTGTCATTTGAGTCTGACAAGATTGTAATGACAAAGAATAATGTGTTTGTGGGAAAGGGATATTGTGATCAAGGACTGTTTGTACTTAATATTTCTGAAACTATGAATGAATTTGGATCGTCTTTTGCTTATATGGTTGATTCATATGATATGTGGCATGCTAGGTTAGGACATACAAATTCCTCATATGTTATTAAATTACAACGACTTGGCATGATTAATTTGCATGATAAACAAATTAAGAAATGTGAAATATGTGTTGAATCAAAACTAACTAAAACACCTTGTCCTTCCGTGCAACGTGTAACTGAACCTCTTAGTTTAATTCATTCCGATCTTGCAGATTTAAAACAAACTGTATCCAGAGGTGGTAAAAGTTATTTTGTAACTTTTATAGATGATTTTTCTAGATACACTAAAGTTTATCTAATCAGACATAAAGATGAAGCTTTTGACATGTTTTTATCATATAAAGCTGAAGTAGAAAATCAATTAAATAGAAAGATTAAAAGGATAAGATCAGATAGAGGCGGTGAGTATACTTTGTTTAATGATTTTTGTGAAAAGGAAGGTATTATACATGAGGTAACCCCACCTTATTCACCTGAATCCAATGGAGTAGCTGAGAGAAAAAATAGAACCCTTAAGGAAATGATGAATGCTTTACTAATTAGTTCTTCAGCGCCTAATAACCTTTGGGGAGAAGCCCTTCTAACTGCATGTTTTCTACAAAACAGGATACCACATAAGAAAACTGGTAAAACACCCTATGAGTTGTGGAAAGGATATCAACCTAATTTGAAGTATTTGAGAGTGTGGGGGTGCCTAGCTAAAGTGATGCTACCTGATCCTAAGAAAAGGAAGATAGGGTCTAAGACTTCTGATTGCATGTTTATAGGTTATGCTGAACATAGTGCTGCCTATAGGTTTCTTGTTCTTAAGAGTGATATCATTGATTGCAATACCATAGTAGAGACTAAGAATGCTGAGTTTTTTGAGCACATGTTCCCTTTAAGGTCAACAACTAGTTCTTCACAACCTATTGAAGCCCCAAATGAAACTGTGGTTGAGGGTTTAAGGAGGAGTAAAAGACAAAGGAAAGAAACATCTTTTGGAGAAGATTTTTATACCTATCTAGTTGAGGATGATCCTATGAGTTATTTGGAAGCTGTTAGTTCTTCTGATGCAAAACTATGGAAAGAAGCTATTAAGATTGAAATTGATTCTATTAAGAAAAATAATACTTGGACATTAGTGGACCTACCTAAAGGAGCAAAACCAATTGGGTGTAAGTGGATCTTTAAGAGGAAATATAACCCTGATGGATCAATAGAGAAATATAAGGCAAGGTTAGTAGCTAAAGGTTTTACCCAAAAACAAGATGTAGATTACTTTGATACCTTTGCTCCTGTGACTAGGATTTCTTCTATTCGAGTATTGATAGCTTTAGCTTCCATCCATAAGCTTGTGATTCACCAAATGGATGTAAAAACTGCTTTCCTGAATGGTGATCTAAAGGAAGAGATTTACATGTCTCAACCTGAAGGGTGTGTGGTTCCTAGTCAAGAGAACAAAGTGTGCAAACTTTTAAAGTCTCTATATGGTCTAAAACAAGCACCAAAACAATGGCATGAGAAATTTGATCATATTTTACTTGAAGATGGTTTTTCTTCTAGTAATGCTGATAAATGTGTGTACACTAAAGTTGTGAATGGTGATTGTGTGATTATATGCTTATATGTGGATGACATGTTAATTTTTGGTACATGCATTGATATAGTTTTCAAAACTAAATCTTTTCTTGCATCTAAATTTGACATGAAAGACATAGGTGAAGCAAGTGTAATTTTGGGAGTTAGAATCGTAAGGAAGGGTGATAGTATATTACTATCCCAAGGACATTATGTTGAGAAACTTCTTAGGAAGTTTGGTTATTATGACTTTAAGTCAGTGAGTACCCCTTACGATGCTAACTCACAATTAAAGAAAAATAGAGGGGATCCTATTGCTCAATCTCAATATGCCCAAATTATTGGGAGCCTACTACATTTAATGAATTTTTCTAGACCTGATATTGCTTATGCAGTAGGCAGATTGAGTAGATACACTCAAAGTCCTAATCAGGACCATTGGGATGCACTTGCGAGACTCATGAGATACTTGAGAGGTACCATGGATTATGGTATTCAATATAGTGGATTTCCCGCTGTACTAGAAGGGTACAGTGATGCTAACTGGATCTCTGATTCAGATGAGACAAAATCCACTAGTGGGTATGTGTTTACACTTGGTGGTGGTGCGGTTTCATGGAGATCAGCCAGGTAAACAATAATTGCTAGATCAACAATGGAGTCAGAGTTTATAGCTCTAGAGATGGCTAGTAGTGAGGCTGAGTGGTTAAGGAACTTCTTGGCAAATATTCCTTTGGGAATGAAACCAACACCATCAGTGTCAATGCATTGTGATTGCCAATCGGCAATAGCTATAGCTAAGAACAAAACTTATAATGGGAAAAATAGACATATACAATTGAGACATAATGTGGTAAAGCAGCTGCTAAAGGATGGAACAATTTCCATTGACTATGTGAAGTCAGAAGGAAACCTAGCAGATCCTCTGACAAAACCCCTAGGGAGGAAAATGATTTTTGAAACATCGAGGGGAATGGGACTTAAGCCACTTGAAAACAAACAAGTGATGGTAACCCAACCTTTGTGATTGGAGATCCCATGAAGAAGGTTCAATGGGAAGAACAAGTCACTTGTTAGTTCTGTTAGCACTAAAATCAATCTTAATTGATTTTTGTCCCTTCCTATGATGTGAGAAAGTGCTAGATACTGCATTAGTGAGAGGTTAAGCCTTATAGTAAAGCTTTGTGTGGTTGAGGAAGCTTTACAGTGTATAAAGCTTTTAAATGATTTTCATATCCCTTATGGGTGGTGTATGATTTGCAGCATACACTTGATGAAATCACCTATATGAGTGTCAAGTGGGGCCGCTTGTATGAGATCTTGGCAAAATCTCTAGAGCACTCATGAATACCAGGCGCGCGCATGGCCTAATAGCGCAAAACAGCGATAACGGCAAGGATTGTTGGGGTATAATGTGATTGATAAACCACTAACACACATCAAGTGTTTTGGTTCAATAGCTTGCTATACCAACTACACTGTGTGTCAAGTCTTATCAATCTAGGTCTGGTTCAATAGCTTGCTACACCAGGTCTGACGCATTACATCCTATTAGAGAACCCAGTCTCTTTTCCTTTTCTTTTCTTACCCTTCTGTTTTAAAATTTTTTTAGCCTTTTGAAATATGTGGGGGATTGTTGTATGTTATAGATATTTCAAAAGTCTCATGTCCCACATTGCCTAGCTTGGGTTTCCATCTAGTGTTTATATATCAAAAGGTGATATTAGAACCCAAAGTAGCTAGCAAAGTGGAGGAGGCTCGCGCGCATGAGGATGGGCCTCGTGGGCCTGTTGTAGTGCAAATCTGCCGTTTCCCCCCCCCCCTGCGCGTACGATCATTGGCCTCAAAAATTTTTAGCCTTGGTTTTTTTTTTTTTTTAAATTAAATTGTTTTTAAATTTTGAATGAGCTTATCTGAAAACCCTGGTTTTGTAACCGTTGCATTTTGAACGAGTCAACAACTCCTTTCCTTGATCCTCTCCGAAAATATACAGCCACTATGTGAACGTTTTCTAAAACGTTGGAGTTAATGGACGGTTTTGTTTTTTAATGGTCGTGGGCAGTTTTATAAAGGTCCCGTTTTTTCAATACGAAAGTGGCGTGCTTCTTTGATCTCTTTTAACCTAAAACTTCTCTGCTCTGGGTTCGGGGACTACTGCGTTCTCTCTTGCCAGTTCTGAGCCTCGGACACGTTTCGAGAGGATCCTGTTGTATCCTGGGGGACTTGCGCGTGCCACGCGGATAAGTCCTTTAGGGCAGTGCTGTCGCACGCCTCAGGAATAGTGATACCCGTCAGTCGGCTAACACATACTTCATAAAATATGCCCAGAGAAAGAACAAAAATTATAGG
This sequence comes from Spatholobus suberectus, assembly GCA_004329165.1. Taxonomy (NCBI): domain Eukaryota; kingdom Viridiplantae; phylum Streptophyta; class Magnoliopsida; order Fabales; family Fabaceae; genus Spatholobus; species Spatholobus suberectus. Next base: position 67,580,839 of record CM014729.1, read on the forward strand.
AAAAAGTGAGAGGGCGTTCCATGAGAGGCAGGAGGAAGAACCCCCATACGCATATCCAATCCAATATTCCTTGACCCTAGAGCATTCGAAGAGAAACAAAATTGACATCAAACAATTTTTTTCCTTAGATGAAAGGATATAAAGTTGAAATGCTCGTGAAAAGTACTCAACCCTTTACATATACTTTCTTAACGGACAAGTTTGGAATAGTGCATGTAGTTCGTAATCAGGGCTCTGTGCTTCACAATCCTATAGTTGAAAAATATGTGAGTGACCACAATTTTGAAGCAACTCCACTAAATTGATTGACTTTTTTCTGAACTTTTGTATAAAAAATGTTGTATACTTTCTTTTGGTTGTATAATTAGCTATTAATCGAAAATAAATTGATTGTTAATCTTAAAATCTATTAAAATTCTAACACGGGATTGTAATTTCTTCATATATTACAAAACATTATGAAACAATATGTTCGTTTGACTGATTTCTTCCTTGTTTGTTTCAAAATTAATCCATTTGTGTGGAGTTTGGACCTCCAAAGCATTGACATTTTGTTTAAATGGTGTGTGGATCCGGATACGTGCACCCTTTCTACAAGTTTTAGAATAATATGAGCACATAAAGCCATGAAATAAGAGCCCACAAGATCACAAATCTCCCCTTTCTTCCAAAGATTTTTTACCTCCTAAAAACCGAACCTACTGTCTTCGACACGTGAGTTTATTGAAATGAAGGCTATTTAAATTACGTTGCATATTTAATACGAATAAAAATCAAAATATAATTTCTGTAAATATTACCATTATTTCATTAATTGAAATTCATATACACTAGTTATCCTATAAATAAAGAGTGAATTACCCACAATATATAGATGGGTCAAGTTGATAATAGGTAAGTAATTTTTAAGAGTAGACCGCATAATAATCGTCATGACAAAAGAAAATTAATCGCAGAGCCAGGAACAATTATAGAAATATAGAAAATAGGCTATGTATTGACAGTGTAAAGTAGTTTTACATTGTCATTCAATCATAAATAACCATATATAGCAAATTTATTGATTTTTATAATAATTATCTTAAAAGTCATACCAACAGTGATTTTTAATTGGTTGACAGTGTAAAATTTTTTATATTGTGGTGAATTGGTTTTAATTAAATGAATCCAATTTTAATTTATTGCTAATTTAAAATATTTTATATTCGTTCATTAATAAAAAATATACGATCATATTATCTTAGTAATTAAATCTTTTTATTAACAATTTTAAGCTATTTCTAAAAGAGTACAGCAAAAAAGCTATTTCTAAAATAAATTATACATTCAATTTATTGTTAGTCAATAAAATAAAAGTAAATATTAATATATAAATTAGAGATAATTAATGATGATCTCTTTTTTTACAATATAAATTTTATAGTAAAGAAGTTGTCAAAGTTTATATTTATTTCATTCCAAGAAAATAAGTAGTGGGTCCAACTTACAATTTGTCATATGTAAGACCTTGTCATATTCTACTAAGCAACCAATTCATTAGAATTTAGCAATATTTTTAAAATCATACCGGACATTGAACAAGTTAAGTCATTGATTTAAGGCTCAATGATTCAACCATGGTTAAACTAGTATTATTAAAATAATAATACTCATAATAATAATAAAATAATATATAAAATAATATTAAATAAATATAATATCATAAATTTATAACACTAAAAATTAAAATAAAACATCATTTATAGGTTATTACCATTCAAAGTATACATAAAAGTCTAAATCAAATATATCATAATACTTGGATTTAAATTTTAATAAAATACAACAATGTCCATTGATAATAATAAGTTTACATCTAGAATAAAAAAGAAATAAAAAATTAATATAATATAAAATTATAAAAAATCAAGATATAAAAAAAATTATAAACTAATGTAAATGGCTAAATTGTATATTTTATAAGAAAAAATTAATAACAATAGATAAAATAATTTATACCTATTTGTAATCCTTGTTAAATGTGTTTTTATGTATGTTGAAAATATTTTAGAATAAATTTAAAAAATAAAAAATAAAAAAATTTAAAAATACCAGTTCAAACCAATTTTTTAGACTTTTTTTTTTTTTTTACCAATTTTGGACCAGTTTTCACTGATTATGAAATAATCCGATTTTTTATAGTTAATAGACCGGTTAGCAAACCAATTTTCGGTCAGACCAGTCAAACTAACCACTCTAGTCTGTTGTTAAGAACTATGGAATTTAGAATTGATAACGATGGATCCCTTGTTGATAGCAAGGAAATAATTTAGCTATTGAAAATGTATATAGTATTGGACAAAACGTAATAATCGATGGGGTTCAGAAAGGGTGAATGTCAAAACGAACAAATTCAATTACAAGTTGGTTCATCAAAACGCAAGCTCTTGCAGTACCTGCAGTTGACTTGCCCATTTTCAACTTGCCATGATAGCCTAGAAGAGCAACACCTAGCATATTAGTATTGATGGATGTATGAATGGATGGTCCCTCCTAATTTTAAGAACATATTCTTTTATTAATCTTTCTCTAGCTATTGCCATAGTTAGTTTTGGTGTAAGATAAGGAAGCAAGGACAAGTAATGATAAGGCCAAAAACATGTAATTCGTGATATGGGGAATATGCCAATTTGTTATTTTACGTGACATTGTGACCTTAATGATGGTGGCTATAAAAAGGGGTTTAGTCATTCAGTGTTTGGCATCAGAATTCAAGAGATGAGATAAGAGAGAGGTCTTGTATGTAGATGAAGAGTCATGTTGGGTAGCCAAGGATGGCTTGCCTAGCTAGACCTATTCCTAGGACTTTGTCTGTCTCTAGTGAAGATGGAGCCCTTCGATTGGTTTATTGGCAGGCATCCTTGGCTGGTTGACTGTCTCTTGTCTTACATGCTAGACCTTTTCACTCTTTTCATATCATACGAATATAATGAACAAGTTAAATCCACACTATTGTGGTTCCTTTAAGAAGCCATATCATTGCTAGCTAATGAAGGCTATGGGTTTCATTCTATCAAAGCACATGCACACGGTAAGATATTGAATGCAACTCTTAATTTCAGGGACTTTTACTAACCATTATGGAGCATTTATATATTAGTACATCTTAAAAATGTAATTAAATTATTTATATATTTTTTATATAACAAATATTTTTTAAAATAAACAATTTTTTTCTTAACTGGAGGCACTAATTAATTAGCATTTGTCAAGGGGGAATTTTGTGTTGACTAACTTAATAATGTTATTAATTCTTTAATTGTCTGTACATGTGAATAAAATTGGAGTCAAGTTCTCCCTCGTGGTAATTATGCTATTGCTACCTAACAAAAGTAAAATTAGATTTGTTTGGTTGATATTTCGATAAAATTAATTTTATAAAAATTAAAACTATAAGAATTAAGTTTGAAAGAATGAAATTGTCTTTGGTAATGATATTTTCAATGTTAACTGAAAATAATTAATTTTATTTGGATAGTATAAATTTTAGGCGTAAAATTATTGAAAAGTATAAATTTTAGTTTTACATCATAGAAGTTATTGTTGTGACTTAAAGATAATATGGTAAATTTATTAATTAAGTAGAATTAATACACTCTACCATAAAAGCTACTTTATTTTCGTTGCAGGTAGAATTGATTTTGACTCAAGGACAATGTTTATTCCGGTTAATATTAATTTCACATGTAGAAGTTCGAGAACATTAGAACAAACAATCCTAATCTTCTCCTTTTACATGTTTGGCTACCTTTATTCATATGCTCGAAAATCAAGCCATCCTTTGGCCTTTGATAATTTTTTAACTTCAATAATATTAATAAGGAGAAGATGGTCATATATTAGTGGCTACAAAGGGATGACGGTGAGTCAATATACAGGAACCTTATGCATGTGTTTTTTAGTTGACATGACAGAGAAGGTATAGTTCAAAGACAAGTGGAGAGAAAAACGGATAATATGTCACGTGCTCTATTCATACTTTTATTTACTTCAACATAAATTATGTTTCATTGTGAATTATATTTAGTAAGGGATCCAGAAATTTTAAATTATGAAACAAAATTTATATATATAAATTAGTATTTTAGTAGTTGCATTATACATGATAAATTTTGATTTTCTATAATTAAAATTTAAATAATAAATAAATATTTTTAATATATATTTAAATAAATATATATTTACAATATAATTATAAATGATATTATAATTAAAATTTATAACAAATAAATATATTTAAGTATATAAATTAGATTTTAGATTTATAATGATCAATTTAAATTGTAATATAAGATTATTTTTAACTATATTGATAGTTTTAAAAAAATATATATTAAAATTCAATTTAGAGATAAAGATAAAAGAGAGTATATTGAAAGAGATAAACAATTGAAAAGTTGTAGAATACTGACAAAAGCAAAAAAAAGATAGTTAATTTAAAATGGTTGGGAGAAAAAAATTAGGCTAGTTGGAAGGATCATGTGTGAAATGTATACACCCAAAAGAGAGAAGAGCAAGAAATTAAAAAGTCTAATTGAGAGAGTGAAAAGGATGAAACTATGACTAAAGTTTGTTTGGGAGGAAAGATACTCATATTATAAATTGATTTTTTTTATTACATTTTAAATTATGGGATCATTTTATAGTTATATATGCATATTATATTAAGAAATGTTAAAAAGTTTGTAAGGGCGGCAGTTGCCCGCACCACACTCATGCATGGATCCGTCCATGACCATAATTGGTTTTGTGATCCTATATGTTTAAACATAAAATATATGATGGTAAGTTGAGTTACTAAATATTTTTACTTATTTATATTATTTTCTTTACATATATATGTCTTGTAATTGTAATTTATGATGAAATAAGATTATAATAATATAAGAACTTAATTCAGTAAAGTTGAGTTGAGACATTCAGTAATTTTTTAATTTAATCTTAATATATCTCATTCACATAACGTGAATAATATGAATCAGTTGATTAAGATTATAGATGCATGAATTTAAGACACCAAATATAAAATTGAAAAGGAGTGTGATATTAATCTTTTGAAGATACTGTTCATAACTTAATTTGAAAGCCTTGATTTTGATAATTAGATAGGATGTAATTTTCCTTCTTAAATTTGGATGAGGTAAAGTTTAAGTAAATGAAGATAATTATCATATGTCCCAACACATATTTATAGGGACATATTCTTTCATGGTTACAATGGTTTAAATTCTACTTTTTTATGAATAATTAGAACGATTTAGATAAAATAGTTAGAACGATTCTATTTAGGGATGAGAAAAAAAATCCATACTTATATAGGTAAAATTTGTAATAAATTGAATTTGGATAGTTAAACAGGTATTAGTTAACTAGGTATTCGCGAGTAAAATAAATATTTTTTCCTTTAGTAAATGGGGTGGGAGAAGGTAGCAAAGGACATGTGTCTACAAATATCCGATATATCAAATTATATAAAATTTCTAATTATATATATTTGCATGTTTCCAATTTGTGTATTTAGCTTCTTCTTCTTTTTTGTATGAGACCACAGGTATCCTTCATAAGAGGAACTCCTATCCGAGTCAAGTAGGACTATTATGGGCAACAAAGCTCTCCTTCCGAGTATTTAACATAGTTGCGTACTTGGTTTTATTTTAATAGCAATTTATTTGCAGGTTTCAAAAATTGTGCCAAGGAGATTATGATTAATATAAATATAGTTTCAAATTTTTGGTTTTGTTTTATATTTTTACTTTCTTTTTTAAAATTATATATATCTTTTATAATCACCATAATTAAGGCTTAGCTCCCGATTGAAACCTCGAGATATCTCCACAAGCTTCACTCCTTTGGGCTGGCTATGAGACTAATCATCAGTCTAGAGGTTTAATCACACTTAAAGCTTATCTCCCCTCCCAAAGGATACATTATGCAGGAATCAAACTCATATTCTCCCCCCACAAGCTTAGTGTGTGTTGTCAGTTAAGTCACACTCAATTTTTTATATTTTAACAAATATCCAAGGATATTATTGGCAAGGTCGACCTTGAGATTTTGGGTGCCCTAGGCGAACCGAGAAATGATGCGCACACAACAAACATCAGTGTTAAGGTTTGATTGATGACCAAAAATGGTTTACGGCAAAAGCACCCAGTCGATACCCTACACCATTGGTTCACGTCTCAGTTCTCACTGCCATGAAATGACAAAGCCCCTACCACGACGACAATGAGACAAAAGTGATGGAGAGATTAGAGAGAGTGAGACACAGAGATTAACAGTGAGAAGGCACAACTGGCATGGCACAATTGTTCTGCATAATTGTGCGTTTAAGCAATCAAGTGGTCAGGCACAGTGGGGCAATAAGGAGATTAGACTCATCAAAGAAAGAGATCACAGATGGTGAGATTAGAGGAAACGAGAGAAAGACAGAAAGTTAAGAGCCCTTATTTATGTTAATGCTGAGAGAGAGGTTCATGCTAGGAGAAAAGGAAGGAAATAATACACCACACTCTCCTCTTTAGGTTTAGCATTGTGCATAATTGCACCATGGCTAGTTCATTTTCCCAAAATTGTTGGTACATTTTGTTGAGAAGTGAAAACATCACCCCATTAGTTGACTAATTATTAGTGATTGTTTTATTTTTACTTTAATGTTTGCATAGACTAAATAAATAAAAATTTGTGACCCTCTAAAAATGGGGCCTGGGCAGTCGCCCACCTCAATTGTACTCAGGGCCATCACTGATTCTTGAATACCTATAGATATTTATAAAATTCATGAATGTCAACCCACTTAATGAGTACCTATAGAGGTCAAATTTTCATTCAACTGGATAGGTGACAAGGACCACTACCCCGCCCAGCCCATTCCCATTATTAATTTTATCCATCATAAATTTATTCAACTAGGCTACACCATTAAGCACATTCATCATATAATTTTGAATAGTCATTAACATTCAATCGATATCTTATTAATCAAAGAGAGACCAATATAGAAAATAAATTTTCTTTTTAACACTCTTCTACTTAGAACGCATTGACTTAAAAATAAGATAAAACAAAATAAAAGTATAAAAACAAATTTAAAACAAGATATACTGACTGACTCATATTGGTCGAATAACCATGGCCATTTTGTGTATCTTGATTATAATCACAAAATAAACATGATTAAAATCAACCAACATGATTCATATTTAGTTAGAACTTTAGGTGAAAATAAATTATTAAGAGCTTGTGTTGCCTATAATCATGTAAATAAAAACTTCAGTTGTCATGATCTTTAAGTGCACTAGTGCAATATACATTGTAATATAATAGGTGATTTTTTAATATTATTGTCTACGTGTTTTTATTACGCCTATTCAAGAAAGTATAACCCAACTCATGAAGAGATCATAAAAATGTTTCATATATATGAGACACCATTTCCATAAAGAAATAGGGGATATACTCTTTAAAAAACATTTCCACCAAGGACATAAGAGATAAACATACTAATGAGTCAATGATTATTAATAGTTAAAGAATAAATATAAAAAATTATTAATTTTATTATGACGTAAATATAGAAGAAATATCATACAATGAGTCAATGATTATTCTCCTATTAATCGAATACATTAACTAGAAGACCTTACAATTCTCTTATTTTGATCTCAACATATTTTACAAGTACAACAAGTTTAAGAGTGTATTTGACCCAACTTTTTTTGAGTTTATTTTCTTCTCAAAAAAATAAGTTGGGCCAAACATTTTTCATAAAAAGCTTTTAAAAAAAAAAGTTATTTTCATATAGAATAAAACTTGAAAAAAAAAAGAATTTTTTTTAATAAAATTAGTAAGAAGAGTTTTTACACTTAATATGAAGTTTATTCACGCATTCCCTTTTTTGAATGTCAACTCATACTAAAATATCATTTTAAAATTTTTTTTACTAACTTCCCAATTTGTATTTAAATTATTTATTTTATAAAATTAAACATATTAATTATTTTTTAACTTTTTCAATTTTTATTACGTGAATTAAAAGAACGTTATTGAAATAAGTAAATAATATTTTCAAGGCTTAAATATATTTTTAATCTCTTAAATTTGGAATAAGTTTGTTTTTGGTCCTCCAAATTTAAAGCTAATCTTTTTGGTCCACGTAATTTTAAAAAAGAATGTTTTAGTCCTTTTGTTTAAATGTTGTTAGTGAATCTGTCACACAAAACTCACCTACTAGTTTTCTGTTAGTGAAAACATCATACCAAACTCAACTGATGTAGCATAATTGACTCAATCTATCCTATTAATGATGCTGCAGGTGGTCCTGAGGGACTAAAACATACTTTTTTCAAATTAGAGGGATCAAAAAGATTAATTTTAAATTTGAGAAATCAAAAGCAAACTTATCCCAAATTTGAGAGACTAAAAACATATGTAAGCCTATTTTAAAATATTTATAATTTTATTCTTTAAAGTTAATTTAGATTTCAGATTTTTTTAAACTTTTTAATTTGTGGTTCAATTTTTGAATTCTTAATTACAATGGTATATTTATTAAATATTTTTAATATAATTTGACATTATTAAATTCTTTATAAATAAATCATTTTTGATTTTCTAAAAATATTATTGAACAATTATATATACACCTTTACTGTATATATATATTGTATGTTTTTAAAGATGACTTAAAATGGAAATGAAATATTTGATGATGGAAATAATAGGTTGTTTGAAGAAAGTTTATGGTTGTCGATTTTAAATTTGACTATTGAAAATTAAAATTGAGTAAAAGGTATATATAAGGAAATAATAAACAAAAATATAATTTTTAAGTAAACATATTCAATAACATTGTAACTATCTAAGTAATACATAAAATACAAGCTAATGTCAAGTCTACAAAACTTGAATGATCAAACTTTAAGATGGAACTATTGTTTGTTTAACTGCACTAATTAATAAGTTTAATTGAGCATTTAATGAACTAAGTACAAATAATTTATAAATAGCTCAATTTATTTACACATTGTTTGTTAAGCAAAAATAGTAGGAAAAACTTGGCTTCAATTTAATCCTATTTAATAAGACAATTCAACCTTATTTAATAAAGTCATAAAATGAATAAAACCATATATAGGTTGTTTAAAATTTGTGGTCTAAGAACCTAGTAACGGTAATGATTGACCAAGCATTTGGAAACATCGTCCTAATCTACCCAAACTATATATGTTTAAAAGCTTTAACCTACAGTTACTTCGTCCTATACTTGAAGAACCCTGTGTCTAACCAATATGTTTTTCATGTACGCCTAGCAAGTGTACTCAAGAAGCCTTGAAGTAGTTCAAAGACTCAAAGCATAAAGAAAAGTAATAAGTATCATCATTGATCAAAAAGCAATCTTGAACAATGCTCTTGACATAAAAATAGTTGTGGACAAGACAACTATATTCAAAGAAAGTTAGTGTATCTTTCCACCAAAATAGAACTTTCACCTGGACAATGTACACAAAAGCACTCTAAAACAATCTACAATTGTGCCTAATCATCTGAACACAAGGAAAAAGCGTTTAATGAACCTGAAGATTTAAATTTAAAGCTTTCCTCTCTAGACCAAAATACTCTCTCCAACAACTATTTTATGATGTTATAAACAGTACAACTTGCTCTAAATAACAAGATTATTATTGTCTAAGTTATTGAGCCTATTTTTTCCAATCATCCAGAAAAACATTTTTTGAACTCATTGTAAATTCTTTGATATCACATTTATTATACTTGTTCCTGAACATATGATAGTCTTTTCCTCTATATTTTAAATCTTTGTGAGTGTTTGAAGCTTAAAGAGACTTACATAAAAGAATACTTGAGCTCATGTTTGAAGAGGCAAGTGTAAAAAAAAAAAAAAATACTTTGGCAATGAGAATACCTTATATATTGTAACTTGAACGATTAGTAAAATCTTCGTCATGAGCCAAGGACTAAACATAGTCTCATTTGGTAGACGAACCAATATAAAAGCTTCTTGTGTCTCTTTTTTTGTTTTTTGTTTTTTTTTTTTTTTTTGCCTTCATTTTATATTTTGCTTCTTTCACAATTGAATGATTCATATAGGATGAAAGTTAATTTTCATCCTATCCCGTGGTGTAAAATTGCTCTTTGCTTACAAATAATTTTCAATTTCTAAAAATTATATTTTCGAAAAGATTTTTAAAAAATACAATTCAACGCTTCTTCTAGTGTTTTACTTGTCTTTACAAATTCCATTAGACAGACAAAGCAAGAATAACTAGCATTAGGCTAGTCAACACAAAATCCTTCAAAGACAAACTTATTCATTGGTTAAGAAAATAAAAAGAAACTTATTAAAAATAGCAATTATTATATAAAAATATAAAAAATAATTCTAAATATTTCAAAATCTTCTTAATTAACAAATTTTTAAATTATCAATTTATGGTTGCTTTTTAATATTTTTAAGATATTAAATGCATGTATTTAATTTTTTATACAATGTACTTTTTTGGAACAATTGCACGTTTAGTCTCTTTAGTTTGAACTATGTGTGATTTTAATCCCTCAAGTATTTTTTTTTTAGTTAATTAAGTTCCTTTGTTAATTAAGAAAATTTGTTCCTCTATCGATTTTTTTTTAACCTAAAATCTTCAAATTCTCATTTTCTATTCAAAATATTTACAAAATAAATTGATTACACTTTCCTCTACTCAAAATTTACCGATCAAAGCATTGAATGTCACCCAAAATAAAAAAAATCTCAAAATTTCCCCACTTCAAACACTAATATTATATCTTATGAAATCTTTTAAACTTTATCTAGTTTCCACTAATTTTTTGTACTTCTAAACTTTTAAAATTATTTCATATATTAAATTCATCATAAATCCTCAAATATTTAGATAAAAAATAATAATAATTTAAGAGTTTTAAGTAAAAAAAATTGACACAGAGACCAAATTTGCTTATTTAAAAATAAAATGACTTAATTAGCTCAAATAAAAAATGAAAAACCAAATTCACACAAAATCTAAACTAAAGAGACTAAAAATGCAACTAAGCTTACTTTTTTTATAAAATAGTAAGTGTACTGCCCAGATTTGGCACCCAATGGTAAGACCGAGCAACCACTTCAAGGACTGACCAGCATGGCACACCGAATATAGATCAGCCTGACGTAAATAAGGAAACAAGGCCCCTTATGAACAATTATGAAAACTAGGGCTGTGATCTTGGCATTTATGACACGTAAATCAAGTAACTTGGCAAGAATTATACGCCCACATATATGATTCAGGTGCACTCTCTCTAACCCTCATAAAAAAAACCATGCATCCCTTAACAAGACCTATATATCTGACTTGAGCGTCGGAGTGTCTTTGCAAGTACCACCCCCCACCGACCTAGAGTAGGAGAAAGACGATGAGTGAGGATACATCTTTCACCTACAAAGGATGGAGGATGAAGGAGCACCACTCTAAGGGTTGCTGAGGAAGAGAACCAATTTTCAGTAAGAACATTTGGTGCCCACCATGGGGCCTGGTAAAACTTTTCCTGGCCACACCAATCAAGAGTCTACATTCTTAAAATCATCCGATCAATTATCGGCTCACATGCTCTCGTCCATTTGAGGTTCTTTTTATTTAATTCACCTTTACACAATAGATCATGATCGGTACATTTGGTGATCGACATAAGTATGCTTGTTACTTACGAGTTTGACTATTATGCTTTGAAGAAAGCTTGTTTCACCATGTTATGTTAATGTACATATGGCCTACATTCCAATGAATTAATACTAATGCACAACATCAATGTGTATATATATTATTGTACGCTAATGCTAGAAGTGGTGAATGGAAACAAAACATCGGTGTTATGTTAGTAGGCATTAATATATTGTCGTAGGTTATCTTCCCATGGCATGATATGTATCGCGAATCTAAAATCCTCCCATGGCATGCTAAATCTATTATAAACTTAGAATATATGCTTTTCTTTTGTCAAAGTTAGTTCCATATGCATCGTAATGTATAATACTTATATAAGACAACTCGAACATTTACGAGGATGCCTAACCATGAAGCTTGTCAATTCAAGAAGCTATACCTCATGTATAATGGTTATATTTGTTAGTCATATAATATCACCATGACATTCATGTATTGTGTTGGCTTTATCTCTGATTAGCAATATGCCATTTATCTCAAATTATTTCTCATTGTGCTAATGGATGGTATGGTGATAATGACATGGTGATGGTATGAGACATGGCGACATGGTGGTGCGGAGAAGGAGGGACAATTGGCAGGAGACGAGAGAGTTATTGAAATTATTGTCGAAAATAAATCCTTGTCGACATTGTAAATTGCTACTACGACCAACATTGCCATTCTAGTCGGATGGTGTTGGTGCTCAGATTCTTGTTGAAACACAAATCCAGTTCGGTTTCGAAACCTAAAAGTAACCTTAACACTCATTTGCAATTTTCTACACGAACTCTTGCCAAAGTCATAAGCTTGTGGGGGCATAGTAGCTGAAGACTAGAGACAGCGATGACGATGGTTTGGTCCTACTAGGTGCGATGAAGCGAGCCGTGTGGGAAATGGGGAGGCTGATGATGGTGGAGCCAAGTTTTTGTTTGGTTTGGAGGGGAACAATCATAATGTGCCCTGCCTGGATGATCTAATCGTTGCCAATATTGTCGCCAACAACACAATAAAGACCATGGAAGGAGTAAAAGGCAAATGTTAAAGGGGGTAACATTAGAATGTGAAGCTGGACCTAAGAAAATGGACGATGCAATGTTAGTAGCTCGTGGTAGTTGATCTCACCCAAGGCTTTTCAACTGACATGCGACCTAACGCTCTTACCATTGTTAAAGGTCTCGATCGGCAAACCAGAACCTCTCCAACATATATCTATCTATAGGCGTGTCGAGACAGATAAAATCACCGCCCACGTTCAAAGGACGGACCTGCCAACATCGACATCGACCCCAATCGGGGTATGAGACTGGCGTACTCGTCTCATGAGAAAGCCAACATGATTGCTAACTTCTTAAATCTCATGCTTAACCCGACACAGACGCATAGCGAGACACAAGCATGTCACGAATAACGCGTTTCGTTGAAGTCAGACAACCACCCTACATTGGGATTGAAACAGCTGAGATATGCTTCCCCTATGAGCATGCTGACAAAGAGGTCAAGACGACATAACCAAGGCAGCAAACCAAGATCTGACATTTGAAAGTCGGCTTTAGACTCCCTCTACGTCGGCTGCCGTGATTTTAGAGTCGTTGTCATTTCCTTAAGTTAAGATCAAGCGTTCAGTGTTTGGATCAAGTCAGTTCCCGAGAAAGGATCCCAAAGCAACAACGCCAAGCTAATCTCGTCACTAAAATTGCCGACATTGCCATCTTGGCATTTGTCGACCACTCGAGCTTCTCCCTAATAAAGGATCACGCCTAATCTTGAGCAATTGGCACAATCCTACATAAAAGCTCCAAACCGCAATGACCACAGTTGTCGTGGATGAACAGAACCATTAGACTACATTAGTCTCGCAGTGATACCTTCAAAAGAAATAAGAAGAGACCTAGGAGGACACCAAGCACGAATTTGAGTTGAGATTCATTAGCTTTGTTATCTCTAATGGTGAACAACAACAGGACACACTAGATTGAGACCGATATACACACCCTCGGCATCTTAGATGAAATGATAGTTCAACCAAGAATTTTAAACTTGGTGCACTTAATTAACAGGTCCGAGCAATTAATGAGCACGCTGATATCGGCATACATATAGCAGCCTAATACATTCAACCTTGAATAAGGAAACATGACATTATTCCCCCTGTATGTGTTCCTTGTGCGCCGCCTTGTGGTAGTAACTGAATATCAATCGCTTTGAAGAAAACAAGTATCTCAGCCTGCCTTAAGTACCTTTAAAGGGTTGATACATTGCATCCTACGAGCCGAACCACCGAGCTCGATGACTTAACAAGTTTCGATCCACTGAAACCTTTGTCGAGCCGACCCACCGAGCTCGATCACTTAACAAGTATCAATCCACTGAAACCTTTGCCAAGCCAACCCACCGAGCTCAATGACTTAACAGGTATCGATCCACTGAAACCTTTGCCGAGTTGAGCCGACCCACTGAGCTCGATGACTTAACAGGTATCGATCCACTGAAACCTTTATCGAGCCAACCCACCAAGGTCGATGACTTAACAGGTTTTGACCCACTAAAACCTAGCCGAGTCGATCCACCGAGCTCATTGAATCTTAATGGTTTCATTACACTAAAACATGGCCAAGTTGACACATTGAGCTCGTTCTGAACTAAATCTGAAAGGTTGATACGTCACATCCTACACACCAAGTTTATGCCAAACTAAACCCAAAGTTCTTTATGGGTCGATACATAGAACCCATACCAAACTAAGATGTCTGAGATTCTTACAAAGACTCTAAATTAATGCATAAAGGGATGCTTGCTACTTGAAGGAAGGGAAGGCAGGAGACATTGAAGTCACTAATATACTCAGCTAAATGCTGCTAAACGTTGTAATAATGGATGATTAAGAAGCACTAAACAAAAGCCTTGCATTACTAGGAACCAACAAGCTTAGCTCAAGTAGGCACTTGAGGACCGAGCTGAGTTGTCGTCAAGGAAGCAATTAAAAATAAACCTCTCTCCATGTAGACAAAAAAGTGACACACTCAGTCATCCAAAAGGAGGCAACAAGTCTAAACAAACCTTACTCTAAGTGGACAAACCAAGCAACACATTTTCTACACTTGAAAAATGCCTTCAGCATGCCACTGCGAAATCTCACACTAAATTTTGACGATAAGCATGCTCAAACTCAAGCCTTGAATAACATTAGCTTGGCCTCGCACCTTAAGCATTATCTACTCGGCCTTGAGCCTTGAGCATCATCTACTCGGCCTTGAGCCTTGAGCATCATCTACTCGGCCTTGAGCCTTGAGCATCATCTGCTCGGCCTTAAGCCGTAAGCCTCATTAGCTTGGCCTTGCACCTTAAGCCTGATCTGCTCAGCCTTAAGCCTTGAACATCATTTGCTCGGCCTTGAGCATCATTAGCTCGGCATAAAGCCTTGAGTGTTATTAACTCGACCTCGCGCCTTGAGCATCATCTGCCTGGCCTTAAGCCTTAAGCCTTATTAGCTCGGCCTCGCGCCTTGAGCATCATCGGCTCAGCCTTGAGCCTCATTAGCTTGGCCTCGCACCTTGAGCATCATCTACTCGGCCTTAAGCCTTAAGCCTTAAGCCTTATTAGCTCGACCTCGCGCCTTGAGCATCATCTGCTCAGTCTTGAGCCTTGAGCCTCATTGGCTCAGCCTCGAGCCTTGAGCATCAGTAACTCAACCTCGTGCCTTGAGCCTCATTAGCTCGGCCTCGTGCCTTGAGCATCATCACCTTGCCCTCGCGCCTTGAGCATCGTTAGCATGGCCTACGCCTCCGAGAGTATGCTTCATTCGGTCCTGGCCAAAAGTACTTCCACTTCAGCTGTAATTAGATTACTAAAGCCAATTTTGAGCTCAGCGCAATGACGCCAAGACAGGACCCGGACTTCATATCACTACACGATTAGAGTTTGGTTAAACTAATGATTCGTAAAGTCCAAATGGACAACTTAAAGAGTTTGATGCCAGAGCATGATCAGACTCAACCATATATAAGCTCTTTTGCTTTCCCTAGCTCAGAGCTTGGGGGGCTTGTGTACTGCCTAGATTTGGCACCCAATGGTAAGACCGAGCAACCACTTT
Organism: Spatholobus suberectus; assembly: GCA_004329165.1. Taxonomy (NCBI): domain Eukaryota; kingdom Viridiplantae; phylum Streptophyta; class Magnoliopsida; order Fabales; family Fabaceae; genus Spatholobus; species Spatholobus suberectus. The sequence continues at coordinate 67,596,691 of CM014729.1, forward strand.
AAGGACCGACCAACATGGCACACCGAATATAGATCGGCCTGACATAAATAAGGAAACAAGGCTCCTTATGCACAATTATGGAAACTAGTGCTGTGATCCTAGCATTTATGACACGTAAATCAGGTAACTTGGTAAGAATTATACGCCCATATATGATTCAGGTGCACTCTCTCTAATCCTAATAAAAAAAACCCTACATCCCTCAATAAGACCTCTACATCTAACTTGAGTGTTAGAGTGTCTTTGCAGGTACCACCCCCTGCCAACCCGGAGTAAGAGAAAGACGACGAATGAGGATACATCTCTCACCTACGAAGGATGGAGGACAAAGGAGCACCACTCCAAGAATTGCTGAGGAAGAGAACCAATTTTCGGTAAGAATAGTAAGATAACTATTAAGAGAAAGTAATGGGAGGATTTTTTTTTTTTTTTTGTCTCCCACAAGTATCCTCATTAGGAGACTATCTTATTTGAGACACTCTAGGACACTAAATGTGGGCATCTTTCCTAACTAGAATTTGAACCTTAGTTCGCTATGTTGTGGAAGATTAACCCATTTTACTAGACCCAACCCTCTTGATTAGTAATGGGAGGATATGATATTATTCTACAAATTAAAAGTTACTCAGTAATTACCTTTTTAAATAAGGACAAAACTTACTACAATTCCTTAAGTGTTGTTTGTACTGTTCTCTAATTAGAATTAAGTTTCACTTTGGTAATTCGTATAATAAAAGTTTGCATTAAAAGATTAAGCAAATTACTAAGGTAAAACTCTAATTCTAATTGGAAAACAATACCTAAAAAACTGTATATAAGTTTTGTGCTTTAAATAATTGAAAGCATTTACTAATATGTATTAAATGCTCAGGTTTTTAGATAATGGGCGCCTACTGCATTGCATCACTTGCTTGCGCTTCTCTTGCGCATGAAATCGTCAAGCCGATCCAATCAATTGGTAATGTTTTGTTAGCACCACATGTTTAGAGAAGCAAACATCGTTGTTGAAGGATTTGCAAATCATGCTCAGTTGCTCACAGTACTCCTTTTGGTTCGAGTGTTTTTTTTTTTTTTTTGGTAATTATGTTATTGGTGTAAAGTATTCATCAGTTTTATCAATAACTAATTTTTGCTGGATAATCTTGCTGGCTGCCTGTTGGTTTGAGTATTTTTTTATTTATTTTCTTCTTTCTTTTGTTGTTGTGCAGTTCATGTCTGAAGCTAGTAATACTCTCTTAGTAGGTAGTTTAGGATTTATGTTTGCCCCATTAATCCTTAAAATAAAATCATTAATCAATGCCTTCAGAGCATTAAAATAGCTTCATAATTAGTATCCTTAAAATATTCTTTAATAAAACCATTCCTGAAATTAAGAGCTGCATTCAATATCTTAGTGTGCATATGCTACGTTAAAATGAAATGCAAGGCCATCATCAACTAGGGGAGTGGCTTTCTTAAAGGAACTGTAACAGTGTCGGTTTCATCATATTCATATGATATAGGAAGAGTGTAGAAGGTCTGGCATGTAAGACAAGAGATAATCAACCAACCACAGATGCCCTACATACCAATAAACCAAACGAAGGGCTCCATTTTCATTGGAGACAAAGTCCCACGAATGGGTTTAGCTAGGCAAGTCATCCTTAGCTACCTGACATGACTCGTTTATACATACATAAGATCTCTCTCTTCCTCGATCTTACTTCTCAACTCTATCTCAACCTGAATTATAATGCCAAACACTGAATAAAGTCAACCCTCTATTATAGCTACCATCATCTTGATCACAATATCACATAAAATATAATAGTTTATTGGTATATGTAATGTAATATGTTGACATGTTATTCATTATAACGAATTAAATGTCTTTGGTCCCATCCATTACTTATGCTTGCTTCACTATCTCATACCACACATTAGCCAGCTAAAGAGAATAAAAAAATATGTTCTTGAAATTAGGAGGGACCATCTATTTATATGTCCATCAATATTAACGTGCTAAGTGTTGCTCTTTCTAAGCTATCGTCGGAGGTGGACAATGTCAAGTCAACTGCAGGTACTATAAGAGTTTACATTTTGATGAAATCAACTTGCAAGTGAATATGTTCGTTTTGACATTCATCCTCTTTGAATCTCTTATCAATCTTTTATACCCGATTATTACGTTTTATCTTGTAATATACCTTTTCAATCCTTGAATTTTTTTTTCCTTGCTATCGACGATGGATTCATGTCGTTATCTCTAATCAATATATTAATTTAATTTTTGTTTATTACCGGCTAATGATAAATTATACAATTTATCTAAATAATATGATTGAATATTTTTTAAATAATAATATAAAATCTTTTACAAAATAAATTAAATTTAAACTCATTTAATTAAAACCAATTCATCATAATATCAAAGATCTGACTAACTATTTTTTATTGAGGCCACATAATTTTATATGTTCGCCTATTTGATGAGATTAATTCCCTTTTGATGACAGAAGTATGACAATTCAGCAAAATGCAGTCTCTTCACAAAAACTACTTCCCTGCGATTTAAATTTGCATTCTCTTCTTAGATAATTGAGATTACTAATCAACTCATTCAGACCCGTATTTTGTGGGTAATTAATAAAGTCGTTATTTATAGGATAACTAACATATTCACTTAATGAAATTATAGTGAAATGTTTACGGAAACTTTATATGTTTATTTTTATTCGTAATAGTGATGCAACACAATTTTCATAAACTTCAATAAACTCAAAGGTCAAAGACAACTGACTTTCTTTTTTTCTAGAAAAAAGAAATCTTCAGATGATTGTGACCTTGTGGGCCCTATTCTTTCATGGCTTTATGAGCTCATATTATTCTAAAACTTGAAGAAAGAGTGCACATGTCCTGATCCAGCACATAACCTAAACAAAATGTAATATATGCTGTGGAGGATAAAACTCCAAATATAAGGATTTTGAAACAAATGAGAAGAAAATGGAATCAAATTAGGAATGATAATGAGGCAGGTTGGCTCTATCCATCCTTACCCCCGTAAAGAATGAGGTAGATTCAAGTTGAGTTTAATAAATATGTAGATGAAAAATTTAAATTCAACTCCATTATTATCGATGTTGAGGAACCTGCCTCATCCTCTTTTTTAAATTTAATTTGCTTGTACATTTTAAAATAAATCATATATTAAATTACTTTTAGTTCAAATAATATATATATATATATATATATATATATATATATATATATATAAACACAAATACCTTAAAAATAAGAAATTTGAGAACTAAACTATATTTTAGTAAAATTTTAATTTAATTTTATTATTATTATTTAAATTATTTAATTATTATAATAACTAATTTATATTTTCAATAACTATAAAAAATAAGAGTGTGGACATAAGATCTTAACTCTAATACACACACATATTGCAGAGTGGATTTGTAAGCGGAGCAGGGTGTTACAAGTCCAAACTTGACCCTACTTTCATAAGTTGAGAAAAAGCCGAAGCCAAACCCAATCAACGCGAGAGTTTTTTTCATCAAAATAAAACGAGTTGTCAGACAAGTGTCCACAAGTTCAAATTATCATTGTCATGTCTAAGTCAAATGAACAATTTGTATCATAATATTTCAATATCATTTGAAAGACTTATTTGATATATATAGTATATTTTGTAAGAATCAAATTAACATTAAATAAAGTTTTACAACCCCATATAAATTGTTTAGGAAAAGTTTGGATAAATTGCTTAAACATATATTAACAGAAATTTATCATACGAGAATTTATACACCTTTAAACTTATTAAAATAAAATAAAATATAAAACGGTTATAAATCATTTTTATATGTCTAAATAAGTTCTTTAAAATCTCGTTTAAATGTCTCTCATTAGTATTTTTTTCAGTAAATTAGAATATTTTATTTATTAATATACTCCTTCGGACTCAAATATAAGTAAAAAAAAATTGTATGTATGATGGTCTAAAATATAACCAAATCTAACTAATTTTATCCTATTTAATAATATTATCTCCAAAATACCCTTCATTTAATTGAGACTATTTTTAATGACTCATTTTTATTCATGATACAAGTTTCAATGAAGGGTAATTTAGGAAAAAAGTTTATTTTTTAATTGAAATTAGTAAAATTAAATGATGTTAACTAACTTTTTTAATTAGTGTGAAGTTAGTTATTTTTGTTCATATATGAGTCCGGAGGAAGTATATACTAATTTAAATGATAATAAATTATTTAATACTTATTATTATAAAATTTAAATGATTAATAACATATAACATAAAAATAAAACATTACATATATTTTATGAATTTCTCCATTGCACGAGTACCAACTCTAGCATATCAAGAAGAGGAATGCTAGGAACACCCTTTCCAATACTCTAGATAGATTTTACTTTTTATTTAATGAGTCTATCTCCTAATTAGAAGTGGAACCTATCAAAAATTGTGATTTTCAATAAATTTCAGTGAATAGTAGAGAGAATATTAAAAAATGAGTGTTAAAGAGAGTATTGCTAGTATTCCTCTATCAAAAAACATATATAATCCCGAGTCAGAATCCTAATAAATTTTAAGATTAACAATTGTTAAGTAAGCAATGAAAAAAATACAACATTTTTATTAAAAAAAATAGAAAAAGTCAATCGGTATAATAGGGTTGTTCGAAATTGTGGTCACGTACATACTTTCAACTGCAGGCACCACAATAGAAAAAGTTTTTCGTAACAGTTAAAATATATTGGGATTAGAATACCTTGGCAGAGTATTAAGAGTTCGAAAATTCTCCTTTTCTAGTGAGAATTTAACTAGAAAAATAATTAAGCAAAGTCAATTCTAATAATAATAATAATAATAAGGAGCATAAAAATAAAATAAATACACTTCAAATTTTACCATGAAAAATTTCTCTCAATGAAAGAGAATGAAAATCACGGAATCTAATTCTAAAAATCTTCCATAATGAGTACACCAACAAAGTCTTTCTATCATAGCATAAAAAACATCACCTGAAAAGTAGAAACCAACACAATAAAATTCAACCATGAATTTCACCAAAAAAAAAAAAAAACTAACAATGGATACCTAACACAAATAATAATAATAATAATAATAAGTGCAGCAACTACACGTCACTTTTCTTTTCTATTTTCTCAGAAAATCAATTAGGGATCCCTTTAAACGAAACAATGGGCTTCGGCCCTGTAAACTTTTTTTTTCCCATCTTTTTTAGGCTAAATTATCCTTATAGCTTTATAGAGTTTTTAATTAAGTCTTTATAATTAAAAACACTTTAAAAAAGTCTTTATAGTTTAAGAAGTTTGCAATTAAATCTCTAAATGCTAACAGTGTTATAACTCCGTTAGTTTATATTTAACTTAAATACATTTTGAGTCTTCCAACTTTTCTCTTATTCACAAATAAGTATTAGTGACATGCAAAAATGGAAAAGGAATTAATAAAGGTGTTAAAGTTGGGAATAAAACTCCCACCTTTGAAGTCCACTACTAACTCTAAAACCACAAGACTACTAATTTTATTTGGTATACAAATGAAATTTATATTATATATAACTTAAACAGGATACTATAATTGCACATATATTTACCATTACTAAATTAAATAATATTAACATCATATAAACTGATAATATTAAAATTAATACTAATATATATAAATTAATAAATATAAATTAGTATATATTTATTGGATATTAATAATATTAAAATTAATGTCAATAAATATAAATTAATAATATATTCTGGTCAGTGTGAACAGAGTTTGAATCTCAACCCTCAGAATTCATTAATATATATAAATTAGTATATATTAATAAACTTATAGAAAATTTAAATATATTAGATATGATATAAATATATTAAAAGAAGGTTAAATAAAAATATATGATATAAATATACTTTTTTTAGTGAAATATATATATATATATATATATATATATATATATATAACTATTTCATTGCTAATAATATCTTATTTTAGTCACTAAAATATGTAGAAAAAAATAAAAAACACAATCTAAAGAAAATTATTTAAAATAGAGTGATTAAGTCATAATTGAAATATATAGTATTAAAAAGTATAAATTATTGTTTGTTTTGTTTTATGATATTATATTGTTTATTTACTAATAGCAAATATATGTGTAATTTTGGTCCTTACTTATTAATTTATATTTATTAATATTAATTTTAATATTATTAGGATTTATTAATTTTAATTATTACTATATATTTATTAATATTAATTTTAATAGTATTAGTTTATATAATGTTAGTATTATTTAATTTAATAATAGTAAATATATGTACAATTTTTGTCTTCTATTTAAGTTATATATAATATAATTTTGATTTATATATTAAATAAAGTTATTAGTTTAGGGCCCGTTTGGGATGGTTTTTGATTGTGAGTTTTGAAAATTTCAAAAACTACAACCAACTTTTAGTTTTTAAAAATTAGTTTTAGTTTTTTTTTTATTTCAAAATAAACTCACTTTGAAATTTCTTATTCTATTAAAATTAATTTTAAAATATGTTTGTGTGGTGACGACAACAATGATGGTGGTGGCGGTGGTAATGTCGACGATGACGATTGTGGCGGTGCCGACGGTGGTGATTGTGGCAGTACCGATGGTGATCGTGGCGGTGTCAGTGGTGATGGTGGTGGCAGAGTCAGTGGTGGTGGTGACATTGCCTGTGGTGGTGGCAACAGCTTTGGTGGTTATGATCGTGGTCGTGGTGGTGGCGGTGACAATGATAGTGGTAATGAAGCTTGTGGTAGTGGAGGCGATGCTGGTGGTCGTGGTAGTTGTGTAGCAATGATGGGTGGTAGTTGTGGCAACAATGATGGTGGTGGCGATGCCGATGGTCGTGGTAGTTGTGGCAGCGGTGATGGTGGTGGCGGTGCCGGTGGTAGTGGTGGTGGTGGTAGCGGTGGTGACAATGGTTGCAGAGATGGCGGCAATAGTAGTGGTGGCGGTGATAGTGATGATGACAATGGCAGTGATTATGGTGGTAGTGGTGGCAAGAAAGACTATTGTCAAATATAATGATGTATATTTTTAAAAAAAATCCAAAAACCAAATTCACAAATCTTTTTTTTTTAGTTTTGAAAATGAATATAAAAATGTTTTGAAATTGAGTTTTCAACTCCATTTTAGCCAAACGCGTTTTGTTTCAAAAATTGCATTTGAAAACCAAAAACCAAAAACTCTCAATTACCCCAAACGAGGCCTTAGTAAGTTTTAGTATTGATGGTAGATTTCAAAGCTAGGGGTTCAATTCTACTTTAAACACCTGTATTAATTTCTTTCCCATTTTTGCACATCACCTACACTTGAACTTAATTGAAAATAAGAAAAAAGTTGGAAAACTAAAAATGCAATTAATTACAAATTTTTTAAACTATAAAAATTTTTTTAAAAGTTTTTAATTATAGAAACTTAATTAAAAACTCTATAAAACTATAGAGACCTATAAATTAATTTAACTTTTTTTATTATTTATAAGTTAGTGGGGCCTCAATTAAGGAAGGACTCATCTAACAAATCTTCTTCTCATAATTTAAGTGGAGCCAAATGTTGTCATCTAAGCAACCATATTGCAAACCTCAAACTCTTTTTTTGGTGGCATCTTTATCAACATATCAGCACCATTGACATTTGTATATCCAATTAATACAAGCTCTCTCTCACAAGTGGATCTTCTTATTACAACAGATTCAATCTCTAATTGCAACTGCTCATCATGACAATTCTCATGAATTTTATCCTGGACAAAATTATCAACATCAACTGTATTTGGTTGGTCAGAAACTTCAACTTTTTCTTATTCTTGTCTCAAGACAATTTTTACTGGTTATATTAAATCAAGACAACATTCAGCTTCGGGTGAAAACGTTAACTACAGGTCACTAGTCTAGTTTCTTCCTTACGACATTGAGGTGGATATGGTAGCATGGTTCTAAATTGCGGTTTGTAATTGCAATTGCGCCCGCATCAACTACCTTTTCCTGCAATTTCCCTCATTGTTAAAGATCGCGACGAAACCCCAATCGCAATTTAGAACCATATATGGCAATAGAGAAATAATTGGATCTTTGCAAAAGATCAGTGAACTATAGACTTTCTTGTTAGAAAGGCTCATCCTGAAACCTACTACCCCTCCAAAACTCAATCCTTCTAGCGTGCCTTGGTGTTTTCATTTTAGGCTTCTAAATTTGGAAGCGTGAGTAGTCAGCTTGTTTGAATTTGGATTTCCAAACACCTAACGCACCCACATTCACAGGAGAAATGTTATTTTGCAATAAAAATTTATGTTTGGTCGTCTAAGAGTAAATTCTCTCATAAGCATGTTGGAATAATAGCCTGTTTGGTTTGAAGTCAATTTACATAATACAAACGTTTTGTTTCTCACATATGAATAAAAGCTAGTTTATATAGTTTCTGATTCTTATGTTTCTCACATAAATCTTGGGCTTTTGACGTAGAACCAAACACATGGTAAGAGTGAAAAAAATGTGGCATTCATATTAAAAATCTTATAGTAAATTTCACTACAAATTTACTTTTAAGTGAAAAGTTTAATTTCAAAACATAAATTACTTTATTTCAAATTCAATTCTAATTAAATCAATTTTGTAAAAAATAATCTAAAATTAAGTTGCAAACACTCACTTACACCTTGTTTGGTAAAGGGAAAATAATAGAGAAGAGAAGAGAAAGAAAGAGGAGAGAAGTGAGTAACTTCCATTGGTTTGGTTGGTAAGAAATAGGTGAGAAATATTCAAATATTTGGTGAGTCCCACATGTATTTTGGTCGCCCCAAAATAGCAAAGAAGTGGATGGAAGTCATAGTGTGAAGCTTGTTTTGTCCATTGTGTCCCTCATTTTTATTTTTTTTTGCTTTTCTCACTCATCTTGTCTCGTGTTGTGGCCATATAATCCATTATGCTGATCACATAATTGAATACATGGCCAATTGGGAGAACACGTATTTGAATAAATTAATGGAAGCAAAATTGGCATATTTGAATATATACCAATGTCATATAATTGAATATACAAAAACTATATTCAATTATATGACATTTATATTTTTAATAAGACAGACAAAATATAAACGCGAAGGATATAAAAGTTTTCTTATTTTTTATTCAAACTAGAAAAAAGTCAAAAAGTACACTTTCCTTTATTTCTCTTCAACTAAACAATTTTTATTTCTACTATATTTTTTATTTACTTCTCTTTCCTCTAGTTCTTTCCTACCTACTTCTTCTTCTTTTATTTTTTTCTTCTCTACCAAAAAAAGTGTTAAACACACTAATGCCCTGTTTAGTTGAATGGAAGGGAGAGAAGGGATAAAGAAATTTTTAAATTTTTAAAAATTTTCATGATTTGGTTAAGTGGAAATGGCATGAAAATTTTAAAAAAATTGTGAATCTCATTATTTATTTTTACTTTATTTCTCACATATTTTCATTCACCTATTTATCTTTCTCTTATTCCTCATCTATTTCTTTTTAACCAAACAATCTAAAATTTCAAATTATTTCCTATCTATTTTTTATCTCTTAACTTATTTCTTACCTATTTTTATCCACCTTATTTCTCTCCTTTCTACCAAACAAAGCCTAAAAGGTTTCTCATCGTCGCATGGGTTTGGAGAAATACTTTTGGCAGAGCTTAGTTATCAGGGACTCAGGGAGGGTCTGACCTTGGTATGGGACCTGGGGTTTAGGGATATTTGCATTGAAAATGACTTTGTGTGTGTTGTTTGTCTTCTTTCTTCCAGCAATAGTCACAGGTTCCATCAATTTGCAACAGAAGTATGCGAAGCTATTGCAGCTTCAATGGTGTTCAGCTGCATCTTGGGCCTAGATAAGCAAATTCTTTTGGGGATTTCCGAGCAAAGCAGGGTGCGAAGGACACGACAACCTTGAAGTTATGAAATGACCCCTGCAGAGTTAAACCACTTCATTTTGTTTTTATTCCTTTTATTTTTAGGGTTATTCAATTCTCTTTTTATAATTATATGAAAACTTGAAATCCAGAATGATATGGGGCAAATCTCAGAAGGTTAGAGTTAGTTTGAATAATCGCCTGCATTTGATTTGAGTAACAGTCAATTCCTCACATCGGGGTATTGCACTATTTGAAATGTCCTTTTGACCCTTACCATAGTTGTTATTAAGCTTAAATATGTTTTTGGTCTCTCAAACTTGTGATAAATCTGTTTTTGATTTTCTAAATTTAAAAGTAATTTTTTTAGTTTTTTAATTTTAAAAAAAAAATATTTTAGCCCTTCAGAACCACCTATAATATTATTGATAGAATAAATTTAGTCAATTGTGCATCATTAGTTAAATTTGGTGTGATATTTTTGTTGACAGAAACATCATTAAGTGAGTTTTATGTGACAAATTCACTAATTCTGTTTGGACATAAAAACTAAAATATTTTTTTAAAATTACAAAAGCTAAAAAATCACTTTTAAATTTGGGAGACCAAAAATAAATCTATTTCAAATTTAAGAGACTAAAAATATATTTAAGTCTTGTTATTATTTAATAATTTCATTGATTTGCGAAGTTGCAATATTGATGTACATAATATGGAAAGAAATCTAAGATAAAAAGGGAGGTGGGTTAATTCTATCCGTACCTCAATAACCAATCATAACGGAATCTTAACATTTGTGCCATGGGAAGCCTTTCGTCTCAGTGTTTATGCCTCAGGAGTATGTTCATAATATTTACTACAGTTGCCGCTCTGGCTGTTTTATTGAATGTCATTATTTACTTCTGAGTCTCGTCCCACTCGGAACCTCACCAACACATAATTTTCCATCTACCCAGCAGGTGCTTACTATTCATAATCCTTGATGCAATCATTAGACACATTTTTCCTTCATTAGTCAATCAGTTATTAGCCTGCAAGACTATAAGACTTAAAATCCTTTCCTCACCATTAATCAATCAGTTATTGACCTGGCAATAATCTGCAAGAGGAAGTGTTTTGGTCTATCATGGCACATTGCAAGAGGTGGGCTGCAAAGGTATTTCTTGGCATTATAATCCTCATTTAGTAAGCATAATCCTGTCAATGGAGCTTTAAATCTCATACCTCAATCATCGATTATCAAATTTATCCACCAACTGAGTAGTTCAACATTTGTGACTGTTATTGTTATCCTACACAGCATAAAAATGCACTCAAAACTTCAGGAGTATCCAAGAAAGGAAAATACTCAACAGTCATTCCCTTTCTCTTCCACCTCATTTTTTTTCTTATCTCTCTCTTTTCCATTACATCACCTATTACATCTATCACTTTTTCTCTACTTATTCTTTTTTATTTCCACCTCAATCCACCCCATTTTTTAGTGTTATTTATCTTTGCTCATCAAGAAATAGCAAGCCACTCGCACCTAATTTCACCCAACAAAAATAAGCCATTAATAGCTACCAGATCTGTCACTTTAGTAGGCACGTCCATCATTATATACCTAAGACAACCAAGAACAGTTACAATACTGTATGCTCTGTATCATCTCTGCTCTGCCTAAAAACAATATTCACTGACCAACACTAACGAAAGAGAAAAAAAAAATTGCAATCTATCCTCGTACCATTGAACACCCATAATGATCCCTCCACCTATTAATTAAACCAAAGAACATGCCTCAAATGATATGTAAACAAACAAAAACAAGAATGGCCTTCATCGATTACTATCAGAATAACAGCACATCTACAAATACAAAAAAAAGCCAAGAAGCCAGAGATTACCAACACAATAAAACCGAACTTCCTTTTTATTAAAAGCAAAACCTTTCCGAATCCCTTATAAGATGTTTTCCTTTTCCCCCTTCTCATGTCATGATTAGTCATTTTACCTTGTCAACGACACATCTAAAATTACACGATAAAACTAACTCGAAAAAGCTCTAGCAGAAGGAACAAAATTAGCATCTATATAAACAAAAGGACGTTATGGTTCCAAATAAGAACAACCTAACCATTCAAAAAGCCTAACAAGTCATGTGAGAACATACTCTACAACTCAGAGTTCAGACATGCATCTTAATTTGCAATATCAAACACCCCCCCCCCCCCCCCCCCCCCCCCCCCCCCCGCCCAGTAACTCAGGAGAACCCCTTCCCGAGCTTCTGAATCGCACAAAACATTTTCCTCCTCGACCCAACAGCATTAATCCCCATATCCTTAAGATCCTCTAGCGTTAAAAGGGGCAAAACCCCGTCATCAACTTCATGAATTTCAAACACAGGAGCATACCAACCTAACCCTAACCCATTGAGCCAAATCCTAACCCCATCTTCTCCTCTTCCAGTATTCTCATTCTTATCGTGGTATGCTGCACCTCTCTCTCTTCATCCAGGCCCAAATTCTCCATAACAGGGCTCTGCTCCCGTAACCGGCTTTCCGAGTGTTCAACATCGAAATCCCGATCGCACCCTTCGATAACGTCGTCTTCGTCGTCGATTCTCGAAATCCAATTCGATCTGATTCTCTTGGCGCCGCGCTTCTTCGACTCTTTCACCTTCCAGCTCCCAATCACGACGCTGTCCATGTTGCCGTCGCTCTCTAGGGTTTTGCTGAACTCAGAGGCGGGGGGCGGCGGAGTTGCGGGGGTGGTCGAAGGCGAGGCTTCACAGCGGTCCGGCGGGGGTGGGAATCGTAGGGCTGGTCGCCGATGTCGCCCAATCATACGCTCGGCCGCCGCTGCCGCTTCGATCCGAAGGGCTCTGAGGAGTTCGTTGCTGTGTCGTTCAGCTGCGCCTCCGGCACCGAACCTCCGCCATTTTCGTCCGCCTCCAGCGAAGTGAGATGGTGGGAATGCTTCTTGTTAAGGTCTGTTTGGTTTGGAATTTTGAAAAGGGATTCAATTGGGGATTGTGTGGGAAAGAGAGGGGGAGAGGAGTGAGGGAGTGACCGAAGCGATAAGACTCCGCAGTGTTTATGTGCTTTGTGTTGAAGGGAAGGGAAGGATAATAATTAAATGAGAAAAATTAATATCAACGTTATTTCTTTTACTAAACAAAACTCTTTTTTTTTTTTTTATATATCTACTAAACTAAAATCTTTGTTAGAGTAAGTTGCTTTGATAATCAATTTCAATTTATGAATTCGTTTGTATATTGTTTATGAGAAAATAGGTTATATGCTGATAGTATGAAATATTATCTTCATTCTTTTTTATTTGTTGTTTAAGATTTTTATACACAAACTAAGAAGTAAAATAATTTTTTTTGTTTCTATAAAATAGTTTAAAGTTTCTTATTATAGCATTTTTCATTTTTACTCTACAATAAATGCATACTAGTTGTAAATGTGTAAGTTAATTAAAAATTAGGTAAGAAGTAAGGTATAATTGACAAAGAAGTAAATGATGTTATCTTGAACTTTAAAAACGACAAATAAATAGAAACAAAAAATTTCTAAAAATCGACAAGTAGAAAGAAAGAAGGAAGTAGTTTTATACTGTCATTCAATCACAAACCACTATGTATGGTAAGTTTGTTAACTTTGATATTAATTATCTTAAAAGTTATATTAATAGTAATTTTTGATTGGTTGACAGTGTAAAACTTTTTATATTGACAGTACATAGTCATTAAACTCATCTTTTTATAATTTATCAGCATATTAAGCACACTACCAGCTTATAATTATAATTTTTAACTTTTAAGTAAGTAATTACCAATAGTGACTTTCAAAAAATTAAAAAAATAGATAATAATAATTTTGAAAAAGAAATTGAAAATCAAAATAGGAAATTCTCTTCCTCTTTTTTTTTTTTTTTGATAGAGGAGGCTAAGTTGGACAAAGAAAATTATACAAGAAAAATGCTAATATCATATTATTTGATACACTCTTTATTGTACTAAAATTTATTAGAATTCTCATGCAAATCTCATTTTCTATTTAATGAGCTTTATACATGATTTTGTAAATCTTAATAAATTTTAATTAATAATAAAAATGTTGGGGGTCATGACAACTATCTCTTTACTTTTGATGAAAAATAATTTTTTTATCATTCAAAAAACACAAGAAAAAAAGACAATAACAAATTATCTAAGCCTAATGTAAGTGATGCCTAAAGCATGACCTAAAACTTTGGACTTGAGAGCATTTGGGCACATGGTCCATAAGGTGAACGACATGTTTGAGTTAGCTCCATCCTTCATTAGCCAATTCGCATAGTTGTTACCTTCTTGTAGGTGTGTTGAAAGGTAAGGCACTAGTCGAGGGGAACAAAGGATCGTATCTTATCCACAAGGGAGCATCAGGGTGGGCATGTTCTACTCCATTCATTATCAACTTCAAAAATGATAATATCTAGGTAAAGTTACTTGCTCTTCATTCATATCAACTTCAAAAGAACAACAACACTTATAATAGTCTGAATATTAAACTTATTGTTCAAATGCATTAAATGCACATTAAATGAATATTCAATGTTCATTTTCTTATCAAATGCTTTCAAAGTGAAGGTCTCCAAAGTCTTTCAACATCTTTCAAGTGCAAATAGAGAGAATGAAGTCTTTAATACTATTGCTTAGTTCAAAACTACACTGACTTTTATCCCAACTACCATTCTTTTATATTCTAAGTCCATTTATTGTATATCCTTCATAAAAGACTTACAATAACTATCCTCGTTCATTATATATCATCTCAATAGATAGTTATATCTGTTTTCTTTCTTTCGTAGAAAATGATGATTATTGTTGTATATCTCTTTACCTATTTTGAACTAAGATTTTGTTTGCCAAAAGTTTTTAAAGACAACAAAACACAATCAACCATTTCTTATGTTTTATGTTATCTTTGTCTTTTTAGTAGGTATCAGAGCTTAATCTTTAGGTTGAGCACTGAACTATGTAAAGGAAAAGATCCAACATAAGTTATGGCATATTAGAATAACTAGCTTATCCCTAAAGGTGCCTCTACACTCATCCTTCAACATACTTGGTGGGAATTAACCTTACTAAAGACATAGGATGGAAATATTTATCAAATCAATCCAATACAATCTTTGGAATATCATCTCAAATGATGATTAAGATGTTCAAAGGTGTCTTTTTATTGGGATTCTTATTCCTGAATAGGAATAGACCCTTGAAGATGTAAAGAAGATTCAATTGAATACAAAAGCAAGATGTCTTATTACATATGCCTTATCCATATCAGAATATAATAAGGACTTTAGCTACAAAACCATCAAGGAAATATGGGATACCTTAGCTATCACACATGAAGGCATTAACGATGTTACATGTATCAAAACAGTCTATTGGTGCATCAATATAAACTCTTCAAGATAAAACCAATTAGACTATAAATAAAATGTTTGGAAGGTTGTAAACTATTCTCAATTTTCTTAAAGCTCTTGGAAAAAAGTACAACATCAAAGAGAATAACATGAAATTATTAGATAGCCTTCCCATGGTATATATGGAATCCAAGATCACAAAAATCCAAGAAGATAAAAACTTAAGCAGCTTAAAGATGGATTAACTTAAAGGATCTTAAGGATTCATGAGTTGTATCTAAGTAAAAAGATCTAAACAGAAAGGGCAAATATATTGATCTTGAAACTAGTAGTTAAACTGGTGTCAAATTCACTTCATCTAGACCAAAAAAGATGTCTTCAACTAAAGTTTTCAAGGCCAAAGAAGAAAGTGAGAAGATGAAGGAATCAAACAATGGAAAGCTAAAAGGATAATTCTACTTTTTAGCACTATAAACCTATTTTTTGTGATAATACTAGTGTCATTAATCTTTCTAAAAATCCCATTCAACGTTGTGGAGCAAAATATATAAAGATTAAATATCATTTTATTAGAAATTATGTTTAAACAAAGGTATTTTTGATATTAAGTTCATTGATATTGAACATCAATGGGTTGATATATTCACTAAACATCTAACTAAAGATAGATTTATATTTATTCAAAATAATCTAAACATGCATGCTATTTTTATTTAAATATTGTCTACATACATCTCTTATGTGTCATTTTTCGTATTGTCTCCCATCTTTGTATCATTTATTCAAGTTACATTCAAATGACTCCATGGTTTGGTTATTAGACACTATTTTTATGAAACAACACACTTTACCACCCTCCCAACCCAAACCTTTGTTTTATTCTTTCTTTTAAAGTTTGAAAAAAAAAAGAATATTCAAAAACACAATTGCAATTTCTAAAACCAACTTTAATGACTTAATTTTATTTTTGTATTTTTGAGTAATTGTTTTATTTTAAATTTTAAAAAGTTTTTCTTCTTTCCAAAACACTTTTCTCCACTCTCACTTATGCCCTCTCAATAGCAGCAGTAGTAGTAGTTCATTTTTAGAGTTTTTTCTTTTGCATGATGTATACTTTCATTGTAACAACATTTTTGTGCAAATGTCAAAACCTTCATATCATAAGAATTTTGATGTGTTTTGTGTTTTTAATTTGCTCTATTTTTTATTGTTCTCCGCATGCATCTTTCTTTAAAGGTAAACTAGTTAGCTATCGTGCATTTGAACGAGTTGTGTTGATCTCTATACAGGTTTTAAAACAATATATATATATATATATATATATATATATATATATAAAATTATTTGCTTAAAATAATATATAGAGTAAAAAAATTAAGTCTTAGTTATAATAAGAGAGAAAGAAGAAGGTACTATCATATTCAAAATGAACCAAACATATTAATGCTTAGGGTTTTTTTTGTTTCTATTTTTAAAATATAAAAAAACTAATATGATATAAAATTAAATTAAATTAAATTTAAAAATAATAATAATAATAATAAAATTATATATTTTAAAGAAAATAATGATATAATATAAATTATCTGAATTATAAGTTTGGATAATAATATTTTAAATTTAAGTCAATGAGACTTTATTAAGTAGTTTTTTTATGAAAAATTATTTATATAAATTTAAATTAATTCATAATAATTTATTTAAAATAATATCTAAGAGTAGAAATTAAAAGACAAATTATTAGTATTATGTATTAATTTATTTGTTATATTTAGGTATTAAAGTTTGTAATATTTTTTATTTAATAATAGATTATATATATATATATATATATATATATATAGAGAGAGAGAGAGAGAGAGAGGAGGATTGAAATGCAAAATTATAAGTTTAATAAATTTATATTCCATTTATTAAATTTAGTAAATATATTATGTTTAATAAATATAATATTTAATGCCATTTAAAAATAAAAATGTTTGTTTGAAAATTTATATAAATATTACATTAATAACATTAAATATTATATTAATACATATGTTGAAGTGTGTTTAACTTTATATATATATATATATATATAAGCCAAAATAATCTCAATATATTTACCCACACCCCTTCTTAATTTTAAATACACATATAATCTTCATTTTATATGTTATATGTTTATAAAAATATTTACATATTTTTATATTGGGTTATGGTAACAAATTACACAATATAAATGAGAACTTGATTAATAACATTCAATTTCAAAATGAATGAAATATTATTTGTATGAGTCATTTTAATTCTTTAAGTTATTTCTTTCCATGTTAAAAAACTCTACCATTCTCAATTTGGATTAGCAATTGTCTAATAATCATCTCAGTTAAAATAGACACTACTTAAGTGGGGTTAAGGTTAAGTTTTTTACTATTTTCAAAATCTAAATATTTATATAAAAAGCCATAGTGAATTTTTTATTTTTTAAGTAAAACATGCATGAACACAAATTTAAACATAAGGTGTATGACATAAACCCAAACTTGTGATCCTGTTGTAGCATTTGCTACAAGGGTTATTTACACTTATCAGTGTGTGAGTTGTTGGGGCCATAAAGCAAGCTATCGTAAAGTTTTTCTTATAAATTTTATTTAACTTCAAGAAAATTCATTTTCATAGCTAATTCTTTAATATTAATTATCATGTATAATAAAATAAAATTTGTGAAACAAAATAAATTAAATCTGCTCACAAATTATTGAACAACGCATTTTTCCCTTTCATTCCTTAAGAGTGGAATATAGTTCTTCATTGAAAAATTTAATTTAAGTAATAATTAATCTCAATGGTTACACAACAAATATAGACTTTTGATACATTTTTCCGTTGTGAATTTTCAAACAAACCCTTTCCAAAGCCCAATCTTCTCATTGCTTGAAAATGAACAGCTTGGTCAATAGGCATTCAATCATGCAATCAAACATCATGATATAAATTTTTTGTGCAAATTCTCCCAATATATTTGTATTTAGATTCATTATATAGGCTAGAGTCTAACCAAATCATATAATTATAGTAATTAGCAAAATTGAATTATTGCATTACTAATTCTATACATCCGACCTATATTATGTAGTTGAAACACACAATTTATCGCCTCTATCTCTTTCTATGTTTACTTTCAACGTGATATTAGCTTGAAGGGAGGCAACCTTCAATCCATGTTTCAATTATGGTTTATTGGTCTCCATTTGTTGCATCATTTTTCCAACACATTCTTCCTTATTCTCTACTATTTGCAGTTATCAGTCCTCTTCTCCAATGACCTTTTTGGTTTGTATTTGAAATCTAAATGACTTTTGCATGTGAGCGTATTAGATATAAACCCTGTTCATGAGCATTCACTATACAAATTCAAAATCCAATTAGTATTATAGATTCAATGCAACTATAGGACTAACTTTCATTTGATAGGAGTAAAAAATATGTTTTAGTTAGCTAATATATTCTCACAGATAGGTAAGTGTTTGAATTGTAGAGATTATTTTTCTAGTTAACCCTATAACTAATTTAGTTAATTTTGCTTTCTTATGATATACAGCAAAGTCTAAGCTTACCTTTAACTTTTCATGATATCAAGAATACTAACTAATGACACCAAAAAGCATGTCAAGGAATGTTGTTAGAGTCCAAAAGCCTACATAGTTACATTAACTAACGAGTTTAAAAATGCATTATGGTGAAAGAAATCGTTCAGACTCATGCATATTCCAAGTGAATATTCATAAACCAAGAAATTTCTAGGCTTTGTGATAATGAAATTGTTCCTTCAATAACTTGATCTTGTTATAGATCTATTAGATCACAAAAGTATATAAAAATTGGCAAAATACAACTATTAATTTAAGAGACCAAAATAATATAAAAAATAAAGATGCATCTTTGGGCATAAGATTGTATAAATATTTATTCAAATGGATACCAATAGTCTAACACAATGAAATAACCATAATGAATAACAACCTAGTACAAAGAAAATGAAGGCTGGAGAGAATAAATGGCACACAAGGAGTAACTCTTTGTCACGGTGTATCATTTTGTTGTACTAAATTATTGTTTCCTGCTAAGGTTATTATATCTCTCTTGAGTAACCATCTCAAAAGTCATCTTCACGTTTGTGGAGTCCAAGGTAGACGTTTCCATGAAAAACAAACCTTCCACTTCAGGAAGGCTTTTACCTTAATCAATGCTCCACGCCCTTAAATTCTCCAAAACACATTTGTTCCCAACAAGCATCATTGCCACACTTGTATTGGAATGAGTTACATCATATCATAGTTTTATAAGCATGAGATTTACTTACAAAACAAAACAAGTTCTTCAAGTTTTTCCACCTAGTTAAATGTTCTATAATCAACAATTAGCTACTTAACAACATACCATATCTTTCCTCTAATAGTTTTAGTGTTATAAGCATGAGATTTCCTTACAAAATAGAATAAGTTCTTGAAGTTTTTCCACCTAGTTAAATGCTTTATAATCAACCATCAGTTACTTGACAACATTCCATATCTTTCCTCTAATATTTTTAGTTTTATGATCTCTTTCCTTATTCTTTTAGTCCTTTTAGACTATGAGATGTTTATGAACAAGTACACACACAACCACACGAAGCTATAACAACTTAAAAAAAGAAATTGCAATATGTAGGCAAGAAGCATAACAGGTACATGTAGCACAAGTATAATACGCCACTATGTGCTTATTTATACTTGTGTTATATGTACTGTTATGCTTCTTGCCTACCTATTGCAATTTCTTTTTTTTAAGTTGTTATAGCTTTGTGTGGTTGTGTGTGTACTTGTTCATAAACATCTCATAGTCTAAAAGGACTAAAAGAATAAGGAAAGAGATCAACTATTAGAGGAAAGATATGTTATGCTGTTAAGTAACTGATTGTTGACTAAAGTGAAAGAAAGGAAAACAAAGAGTTGTAAGGCTAAAGAACTTGCTCAAAGCAATAGCAACTAGATGAGAACAACACGAAACCAGTTTATATTGAAAAATTGTTAAAGGTGAAAGTAGAGAAATGTGGATAAAAAGAGAATTAGAAGTTATGTTTGTAACACATGATACTTAAGTTGTACTTGAATACTACCTTGTAATTGTAGCCTGGAACTACAGTGGACTCCATTAATTCTCAACTAAAGACTCTTACAACTTTAAGTTATTAAATCTTATATGCCTTTTTAGTTAGTATGACATATAATCATAATGAAAGTTGATGGAAAAGAAAAAAAGGTTTTTAATTAAAATTACAAGTCTTTCTCTAAAATTCTCATAATCTATCAAGACAATGATATTAGGTGTTTTGTTTTTCTGTTTTGTGTGCAAAGTATAGTGCAAGTATTGTTTATCTTTGAGAGCATTACATAAAAATGTACCTTTTGTAAATGCAAAACTCGACTCTATGTTCAATTGAAGCATACCATCCTCTTCAATTATATATTTTCTCATATACAGTGGTGATTACTATCACATGGACAGTTGGGCACCAGAAGTAGATGACAAATAAAATAATCTGAGTAAAATAACTAAAAAGAGTTTGATTTAATCATATGTTACAAACATAACTTATCCAATTAACAAATTGGGACTTTGCTAAATAATAAGTTGTGACGCTATCAAAAGTGGTTCCACAGGTGATGTCGTAGACAATGAGAGCACCAACAACACCACACGAAACAAAAGCACTCTTGGTCAACAATGTTCCAAATCTAAGCGATTAGCATGACCTTGCTTCTTATTACAATTTTGCTAGCTCTTTATCTAGAGAGAATTGCTCACCATGTGCCACTAGCAGAACGTGTTTCTTATTACGATTTTGCTTCCAAAAATTATTTTTGAAAAGGGACATTTTTGAAGAAAATAAAAAAAAATGTGAAAGGGGAGTGCGCTTAGTAATTAGGGGCAGTGCAATTAACAACTACCTAAAATCTAATCTAACATGTAGAACACTATGACCAGAGATACACTAAGGTCCAGTAGACCCACATCTCTACCACAATTAGCTAAATACTAGAGTTGATCAAGTCTCCATAGATAGATGTAATCCAAATATTTTTATTGCCCATGATCCAAAAGTCTGATATGAAGTCTTGCTCCAATCACAGCCTAATCATGCTTTCTGGATTGCCCACTTTTCAGTCTATCCTGTATCCACTAAGAGGCATACATCCAGCACTGCGGCCCAATAGGAAGAAATAACTTCCACCGGGATACTCATTTATTGACCCAAAACTCAGGAGACCGTTTAACCAATTTTCCTGTTATAATTGTAAACCGAGTTTTGAAACCAAAAAAATCGTAAGTTCATTTTTCATTTGATTTTAAAAGGATTTTTTTTTATTTCATCAGGAAAAAACACATGTTATTATCAATTTAAAACTGAGTTTCTTTAGATTGCAACAAAAGTTCTATTTATTTATTTTCAACACGTAACACACTGTATAAAACTCTTTTATGTTGTTATTGATAAATTAAAGTTAAATAATCTGTTTCGAGGAGTATATTTTGTAAATTCTTCCATTAAAGTTTTCCGGTCTTGTTTGGCTCCACAGAATAGGGTGGTGGTGGTCGGAAAAAAAAAAAAAACTGTGAATGAGGAGCTATAAATTTGCTTGATATTCAATTGTATTTTTTAGGGAGGGGGAGATCCATTCCATCAAAATATAAAATAATAAACCAATAAAGTCGAACAAAATCAATAAATAATTCAAAATTTAAAGCATGATGACTAAAATTTAATTCTTTGACCATGTATATAAAAAAAAGTCTTATTGAAAGAGACAAAAATTAGTTTAATAATTTTATACTTAGAAGAAGATTAGTTTTAGTTGTCAATTATGCTTGAATAATCTTGTGCCGACCTAAAATTATAAATAATTTTATTTTAGTAATTTCTTTAAAAAGCGACTTACTCTTTTACTAAGCAATTTTTCTTCACAAGTTTATAATTTTGTAATTAATTTTGTAAGTTTTGATTGAAAAATAAAAATATATATATAAAAAAGTTAGAAAATTTTAAATGAAAATTATAATTTTATTAAGAAAATTTACAAACTGAAGTAGTATGAGTGTAATCCAAATAATAATAATTTGGCTTAATTGTATTTTTTGTCTCTAAAGTTCTACAATTTTGCAAATTTTGTCCTTCCAAATTTTTTTTGCAAATTTTGCCTCCCAATTTATAAAATATCATGAATTTTATCCTAATATTAAAAACTATAACAATTAAAACATTTTGTAGCGATTTTTCCTTCAAACTGCCACAATTAAGACAATTTTGTGGTGATTTTTTCTTTAATTGTGATGGTTTTTCTACTTGAGAGCAAAATTCATGATATTTTGTAAATTGGGAGGCAAATTTTGCAAAAACAAATTTGGTAGCAAAATTATAAAAATTTGAGGACAAAAAGTGGAATTAGTCTAATTATTTTATTTCATTTTACTGTTTGCAATTACTTTTGTTATTGTATCACTTTTAGAAAAAAAAAAAAAAAAACCATTTTCTTCCACTATCATTATCATGGTCAACTTGTTCTATCATAGACATTGCCACGGCACCTCGTAATAACATAGATTAAGTGTGTGTTTGGGTGAGTGTTGGTAAAATTAATTTTGAATGAAATTGATTTTGCTTAAATTTGATTTTGAAGTGATGTGTGTTTATATTTGGATGTTTTTAGTCTAAAAACAAGTTAGTAGTCAAATTCAGTGTAAATTTTTTGATTCAACGCAAAAACTACTTAAAGTTGCTTCAATCTAAAATCAATTCTAGAGCTAGAATCAATTTTTTAACATGAAAACAAACATGTAAATATTTATCTAAAATCACGTTAATTGGTACTTCAATGAAATTGTGGAAATCAAAAGTGAAACCAAATATGCACTAACTTCTTGCTGTAGATTTTGTATCAGTCTCTCATTGTCTGAAATTTCCAAATAACAATAAAATAATATAAGTCTAAGATATGCTTTTAATTTTTATAAATATAATTTTATTTAATTTTTTATTAATTTTAGTTTTTGTAAATTTTAAATTTTTAACAATAATCTATATCTTTACTAAAGAACAACATAACATATATTTAATCATGTAAAGTTAGCAAACATTTCGAGGTGACATAATAATTATATTTATGCTACATTAGCATTAAGTGAGGATAGAGATTATTTTTAAAATTTTAAAATTTAAAAGAAATAAAACCAATAAAAACAATTCAGAAATCTAAAACTAAATTAAATTAATTTATATGTAAGGACTAAATATACGTTTTACCTTTGATAAAATAAAACAAATTATTTTACTAGTTATTTAAATATTTTTATGAAAAAAATAATTTTGTCTCGTACTCTTAATTTAAAAAGAAAGTAAGTAAAATTGTATAAAATACATTCAATTTTTTTGTCATTTTTTCTTCTTTTAAATAATAAAAATTTTACCATAATTCGATTCTATTTCATTTTATTTCACTCTCGTGTGAATCCAAACAGGACCATGCCAATATCTAGCAAGTCTAGGAAGAAAGCTAGACATAAAGTTTACATGATGTGGGTTCAAACTCCGAATGTGACAAATTCTGTCTTCCTCTTAACACCCACATGAATTATTATTATTATTATTATTATTATTTTAGTATTTAATTTGTTTTTATATGAAAAGTTGACAATAAAAATGTTTTAAAAATTAATATTTTCTCCTTTAGATAGACTATGCATTAGAGTGGAGGCAATATAGCTGATCCCGATATTTAAGTAGTCTTAAAAAAAAAAAAAGTAGTATCAATTTAGCTTAAAAACTTTTAAAATATTTTTCTTTTTTCTTAAACAATATAATAACAATATAATATATTCTCTTATATATTATTCGTTCTGAACCTTATTTTATGCTTTTTTGGAGAAGAGATGGGTGGTGGGTAATTAAAATAAAGCAGGGACAAGGAGAGTTTAAGAGGAAGAAGAAAAGATAACATAAAGCAAGTGGTTGGTCATACATGGACTAAACCTGCAAGTGCATTGTTGGGACAGGCCATGTCCAAGGTGCAAACAGGCATGGATACCTCCCTATTAAATCAATGTCACCTTCTATCTTCTTCATCTCTTCTTCTCTAGACAAAAGGGACAAGGCAATTCAATGACCTATGGGGCCATGCCATGAGGCCAGGTTTGCTCCTCCCTTGCCTCGTGGGCCCTATGTGGGCCTTCACCCCTCATTGGCCCCTACTGTGCTCTGCACCGTCCCCAACCCTCTCTCACTCTCCCCTGGTCCCCCCCCTCCCCCCTCCAAATTAAGACTCTCTTCTCTGTATGCGACTCATAAAGAACCTAATTGCTATAGGATAATCTCCTGTGCTTATCCATTCCCCAACAACACAGACACCGAGGAAACAATTTTATAATGTACTAATATTTAGACTTCCTCTTTAGTTTCTCTCTCAAAACTTCCTTGTATTTTCCTCCCTAACAAAATAAAATTCTTGGGTAAATTTGAAGTACTTAAATATATTGTATACAGGACTGACCTAACGGTGAATAAAATCTAAAGTAAATTTTGAGAGATTTTTTTTTTTACTTTAAATAAAAGAATTATATGTTGAGTCTTTTTGTCAATATATGTGACCTTTTTGTTTTATAAAAACTAAAAATAAATAATTTTTTATTACTGAACTTAAAACTTAAATTTTAGTAACCTTATTTTTAGGTCGACCCTAATTGTACGATGTCAGCTCTTTAAATAAATTTTTGTATCTCCAAGGATTAGTATTTGACCTTGACTAGAAATATCCTTAACACACAAAAATTTGAATATGTTGTGCAAACAAAATTTTGACACGTCATTAATTTTTATTAATTATTAGTATATGAATCTGTTAGAACTTATCTGCTTAGTGCGCTCAAACTAACTATATTAACATTAACTGGATTTTTTAACTAATCTTAGTCCAAGTTGAAGCAGCCGGAGACACATCCCTGGGATGTTTTCTGTCGACTTAGCCGTGTTTCTGGCAATTGAATGAGTGGTTGATGTCCTCTACGGGCACCCTCTTTATAATGTATAATTGATGTTAATCATGAACCTAAGCACTGTTAAGTTTTAATCACTGTTTTTATTTGTTGGGGGAAAGTTGTGGTGTCAGTGTCACAGCTACATACAAACTTGAGCAAATCAATACGTAACTGGATATAAGGCATACCCGACAAACCATGTATCCCGACAATTTAGTTATAGCTTTAGATCCTTAATGCTGGATCAATATCTTCCCAATAAGCATTATTTATTTGACAGATTAGAAAGCAAGATACCCATACCATATATTACAAACTAGAAAAAGAAATAATCATAATCCCAAACTCATCATTAGCATCTAGGAACTAGGAAGATTAATTGGTCGATACGTGATAAGCGTGTACTTACCCGGTAACTAATCATTATAATTTAAAGGGGTTTTATAGATTTACATTTTAGGATTAGACCTATAGTCATTAATCCCACTCAAGCTTTGTAATAACCGATGATAAGACTACATATTCACTTTAAAATTCGTGTTGATACTTGTTAATCATGCTTTTATGATTGGACCGGAGGCAAAGATATCAGGGTATCCATGCACAGATGTCGGCTAATCATCAAGACTCAAGTCATTTATCTTAAATCAAATGCTTGTCAAAAATTTTTTTTTATCTTAAACTAAATGACAATTAGATGTAGATTTACATTAACATGACATCAGATTGTGACACCACTATTGGTACATACAGTCAGTCATTGGGTAAAAATTAATGCACCCTTACGTACGCACGAACCTTACGTACTTCTTGATTAGCCATGTCCCAACCCCATGTCATTAATTCCTGCAGTGAAGCAATGAAGAAAATTGATATACGAGTTTGGAAAATTACTAAAGCTACAGTAAGGGTACCCTCTTTTATTTTTTCTCCGAAAGTTACCAAACAATGATGGTCCTGAGGTTCCAGGGATACTACATGTTGATGATTAAAACCTAAGTATGTAAAAGTCACTAGTAATTAATGATGATTCAGGTTCCAGATTTTAATGAGCCGTACATGCTTACTACAGTAAAGGCTATGGTTATCTAGCTAGTACGTGATTATTATACATATTCAACACGTCATTTATACTTGGGAATTTTATTTTTTCTTTACTCCTTCCATCTTGGTTCCGTTTGGTAGCATTCAAACACGGAAGAAGAAGATGGAAGAGATAGAGAGAATGTAATTTCTTCTTGTTTGGTAAAGTGGGAAGAAATTTTTGAAAAAAATTGTGGGACCCACAGCTAAAACCTTCGCTACAAAACCGGGCGGATTAGCGAAGAAACCGTGCACTTCACAACTCTTTTCCAAAAAGAGCCCCTTCGAAAATCGATTTTGTACTAATGACAAATCGATTGGCACAAGTCAAAACAAGCCACAATTTGTTTTCTCATCAACAAAATCGATTTCGTGTACATGCAAGTATGTATTGGCTTCTCAAAATAGATTTTAATGTGGTGAAAATTGATTTTCATGACCTCAAATTGATTTAACCGAAAAAAAATTGAGAAAACATGTATTCAAACACGTAAGGATATAATGGTAATAATTTAATTTCTTTTCTTTTCTTTTCTTTCAAACCAAATAATCACATATATTTATTTTCACTCTATTTATTTTCTATTTTTTTCAATCAAACAACCTTAAGTTTCACTCTATTTCTCATTTTTTTCTTCTCTTCTTTTTTTTCTTTATTTATTTCTTATCCACCAAACACACCCTTAAGCTAGACTTTGCAAAAATTAAATCAATAATCTTTCTGTAGCTTCTTTATTACACCGTCTGAGGAAGATACTTTAACATGTGTCAAGCTGATGCTTGTTGCTTTATATACAGAAGTCAGAAGGGATTTAGATGCCGACTTGTCATAGATTGTACCCACAGACAATAATGGGACCTATTTATTTATTTGTTTTTAAAAATGACATGTTTTTAATTAAAAATGCATTTACAAATATTGAGATAATTAAATTAGTTTTCTTAAAAAAATAAAATCCTAAAAATTTGTTAAGAAGTTAAAAGTTATATATATATATATATATATATATAAGGATTCGTTAACGTACACACATTTATTTTTTAATTAAAATATATTAGTAAGTTATACCTACAGTGTATTTTAAGATATATTATAATTATAACTTGTGTATAACTTGTTAACGTATACTAACTAAAAAATAAGTATGTGAATGTTAACAAAGTTTGTGGAGTTTACTATCGTACACGTACTTATTTCTTAGTTGAAAAACATTAATAAGCTATAATTATAATGTATCTTAAAATACTCTTTTGGTATAACTTATTAACATGTTCCAACTAAAAAATAAGTATGTGTATGTTAGCAAATTCCACACACACACACACACACACACACATATATATATATATATATATATATAATTTATCAAAAAACTCTACTTCCATCACTTGCAACCTTGGGAGAGAGTTGCATTGTTGTTTGACAGCAAAACTGTAATTACCTCACATAAAATAAAAGATTCCTTTGGAAATCCTTTATTTTCTGTTCTCAGTTTATTCTCCCTCTAAATTTTACAGTTATAGGCTTTTAGCAGTGAAGGATCCTACTGCAAGAAGTAACTATCTGTTTTCACTAAACTTTTGAAAGAGTAAAGTTATGATATATATACAACATCAGAATTTTTGGGACCAAGTGATTTAGGAATCCAATTCCTCCAAAGTAAAGGAGTGTAAGGATAAGTATAGTTAGAGCTATTGATTAAAAAATTAAATAAATGTATAATAAACTCTGAAGTTAATTTTAATCCCAATAATTGATTTTCTCATCAGCATTTATAAATCTACTTTATCACTGAAAATGCACTCACCTCACTTTGAAGAGGCAAATCCCTGGCTTGAAGTTTATTTCTTACTACACTGTTCTTTAAACCGAAGTTCAATTTGAGCACAAAATGGAATTAAATATGAAAGCCATTCATGTGCTTCTTGCTAACAACTTTAACCTTTTCCTGTCAAAAAAACAACTTTAAGCTTTTAAGGTAATTATGTATCAACAATGGTCTTTGACGGGTTATCCAAAAAATCAGCAATCGAGGATTTTGAAGGAAGTTATTAATTGCTAAGGGCTTAACAAGAATAAAACATTATTAAATTCAATTTCCACATTGAGCCATGATCAGTAAGTAGCAGGGGACGCTTGATTGGAATAAGGAAAAGAAAAAAATAAAAATAAAAATACAGAACTAAGAAGTTTTATCAAGCAGAGACATAGCCAGTACTGCATTACTTGTCAGTTCAGGAACCCTAAAATATTAAAAACAGGGGGGACCCCTGAATTGCAGATGGACCTGTTGGTGAGCAACAAATATGTACAGCATTTACTTCTTTGGGCACCAACAAATCTGTTTATTGCTAAACAAATGGCAGCACCTTGTCTTCTCAAACTGGTTTGGTTGGGAAGTGTGTTCCAACTTTTAACGTTGCTTTCTTGGTCATGTGCTTTTCTTATGTATACTTACAGGAGCCAAGTGACAAATATGCATCAACGGCCCAGAGAACAGTTTCTACAGTGTCCAAATCCAGCATTGATGAGTCATGATTTGAAATTGAAAATAATTAAATATGCAGATTAATCCACCATTACTATCATTCAACTTTATTGGCTTTAGGCATGCATAAATTGGTGGGTACCAAATACTCAGATTTCTTTTGAAAAATTACAAGGGTGAACAGAGAATCTAGATGAAGTAGTTGGTTCTAGAGCAGGCTAGTGTCTGTGGGAAAAAGGGTAGGATTAGACATATGGCTGAATAAAAATCAAGCACTTTCCTAGTTTCTTTCTAATAACTGATGCTAGTTATGCAAGATAAATCAAAACTCAGTTGATCATATTCACATAGAAGAAGATGGTGCATATGATTGGAGAGGACAACGCAACATGCGGGTCGACACACAGAAAACAGGTGGAACACAAAATCCACATGGACTGTCTATATCCACAGAGGCAAAGCTTAAGGGCAAAAAAAAAAAAAATCTTTTAGTTGCTTAGGGATGAAATTCTCTCTCTCTCCACTTCATTTTATGTGCCTTGGTTTCTATTTTGCTTGCAATTAAAGCACATGTGACTTTTATTTTTATACGTTTTATTTCTTCACTTTTACGTAAACGTCTAATTTTCAGGTTTTATCTTGTGCCAAAAACATGGGCTTTTCATAACTGGAGAACTTTGAAGAAGCAGCATTTGTGAGGTAGATGTGGAGTATGTGGTTTACTGTTGATAGTCTTCTTTTTTTTTAATTGATTGATTTATTTGCTATGAATTAATGCTGATTGATATAGTCTTTGTCAATATAAATAGATAATCGATTGATACATGGGTATGTCACACCGATTTCAAAGTGTTAGAACGAACTTCTCTTTATTTTCACACCAGCATCTCTCAAACCCAATTATTTGATAGGGATAGAGAAAATTTTGAATTTCCTATCCTCTCAAATTAAGCTCAAGCTGTATATAAAAGCCGATGTTTAAATAGCTATGGTTTGAATTTTATCTGCATAATAATTATAATAATAAATGATCCATTAGTTAGCTGTAACATACAGAATTGGAATTTCTCACTCCCTTGTTAATTAATTACATCAATCATAAAGAAGCGAGAACCCTGTTTCAATACTATTGACCTGATCGAAAACTTTTTAAGATAACCAATTAACCACGTCTTTATGAGCTATTTGTAAAAGGTCATTGTCTGTACTTAACATTTCTATCTTGGCCTCGCCACATTTTAGTAATGGTTCAATGCACACAGCTTGGGAGGAATTCTTCTGCGTTCCCATTGCACATGCACTCTGAAAGCATGGAAGATCTTCTCCGCTGTTTGACAGTTCTATCCTTGTACAAAGACAGAACTCCTTTGTTTATGGAAACAAAAAATTGTCAAGTCAATTCCCTTGCTCTTTTTTAATAGCGAAGTAAATTGATTAGTTTTTTTTAAAAAAATATATAAATAAAACTGACTAATAGTTTAATGGAGTGACGCAAGTGCGCACTCCTTAATTACATATAATTAACAATATAAAAAGATCACGACTCTACCATTGATGTATGAATATGACTTCTTAATCAATACTAAAACTACACTGAATTTTCTTATGTGAGAATAACACACATACGCGCGCATGCATTGGCTCGTTAAGCAGTGGAGTTAGGCTAGTTGTTACTTATTAGCTTCAGAAAAGAAGGAATTAATGGAGAATTATCAAAAGATAAATATTAAATTTGAAAGAAAATAATAAATAATAATTAGTTAATCGATTTACATAATTTATTAATTATATGAAAATTAATGATTATTGTTATTTAAACTCTAACAATTTGTTTGGTTTTTTTCACTCGAGGTGGAGCATCATCTTATTGTCGAAACTTGACTGTGTGGCTATTGTGAAAAAATCCAAATGGCTCGACCCATGAATAATAATAATAACAATAATCATAATGATGCCAAAACTCTGAAGATTCTGCAGATACATATACATAAAAGCTAACTAGACCAACAAACAAATGCATGGCCAGTCATGTCAAGAACATGATCAGTAGCATCAACCCCTCATTTCTCAATAATGGTGAAATTAACTGTACCAACAGAATAACTGCCACCACAAGAATCAATACTTTGATAATTTACATGACATAAATTTCAATGTCTGCTCTGTATATAGGATTGATAGTCTCTCGGAATTTGTGCACATAAGTCCTTGGAGAGTCAAAAATCACTGGAACAGAACAATGGATCTAGAAAAGATATGGTCTTATTTGGTCGGTATTTTCTGTCCTTTTGGTTCTTCATCCATTAATTTTGGTGCCCTTTATTCATCTTCAAAGGCCACTTTAATCTGATGGACTAGGAACCAAGCCAGACTCTTTACGCCACGAATTACCCTTTCTTCAACTGAAATGATGTACTTATAACGATACCAAGCGTAGCTTTGGTTTTTCGTGCTAATGCCTAATTTCTTTTTGGCTCATTCTCGTGCTTCTTTGGAATTTCCTTACCTAGTGTAAAAGCTAAATTCTGAAAAAGTTTCATTAAAAAAAAAAAAAAGGATCAGGCTCAGGAAGCATATATTATTAAATTATATAATAATGTTTTAATATGAGGCAGGATTGGAAAACGTACAACATGTTCGTAGTTTTGTAGGGCAGCTTTGTGAATTTTATATTAATGAAAGGAACATAAGTTGTTGCTGAATCCATATGGATGAAGAAACTTTTGTCGCTGGTCCTCTGCGTCCCAGAACTGACTACCGGTAACCTGAAAATGATGTTTTTTGTCAATAATAATAATAATAATAGTAAAGAAAACCATTTTTTC
This sequence comes from Spatholobus suberectus, assembly GCA_004329165.1. NCBI lineage: Eukaryota > Viridiplantae > Streptophyta > Magnoliopsida > Fabales > Fabaceae > Spatholobus > Spatholobus suberectus. The sequence goes on from CM014729.1 coordinate 67,628,488, forward strand.
TTTTTTCTTAAAAATAAATTATTTTTTGGCTATTTCTGTTTATACCTCCTCAGAGAACACATTTGACCTCTGCCCTTGAAGAAAGAATGAAGCTGAATTATCCAAAAGATAGTCACTGGCAGCGTGGAAGATGTTGGTGGGGGTCATGGTGGTTGTATCAGCAAAAGTTGTGGCTTGGTTGGGGCTGTTGCAATGTGACACAGATGGTAGTGGTGATGGTGATGCCATGCTGTTTAGTTTCTGAAAATTCAAAGAGACCAAGTTAATTTCATAATTAGACATTTTAATTTTATCAGTCAACCACTTATATTGCACTAACACATGGAAATTGTTTTCTTCCTCACCTCTGGTCTAACCAAGAGGGTGTCTATGTCCGTTGCCAAGTCATAAAGCATGGGATTCACGGAAGCAAGCTTCATTGACAAGAACTGCAGAAATTAGAGGCATAGCTAGCTTGTTAGTATACACATTGTAGCTAACGATGAATGAAGTGAAAGTGAAGTAATTAACTAGGGAAAAAAAAAAGAGTATATTGGGGGTACCTCAACTTGATTCTGTAAAGACTGAACATAGTTAATTATTTCGTCCAACATAAGGGCCTTTCCAGTCACCTAGTTAAAAACCAAACCACATGAAGCTGTCAGAAGAGCTGGGAAAAACTTAACGTAAAAAGGGCATTCTAGCAAGAGCACATTCCCAAATCACACAACCAATCAAAAGATAACAAAGGAGTTGTTAAATTCTAAAGTTATTTCAATATTGTTTTAAAATTTTTTATTGGTCCTACATGCAAGTGTGACATGAAGTTCTACTTTACCTACCTTATCACAGCCTGGCACAAGCCGTTGCAACACCTTCATCCTTTCGCTGATTTTCTCTCTTCTGACCTGAAATCCATTTTCTTGCAACATTAGAATGAGACATGAAGATAAAATTCTAGGGCAGCCAGCACATTAGTGGGGCCCACGGCCATAGATAATTTTCAAGTTGTTAAGAGAGTACAGTACCCTCTCAGCAAGGCTGTGGCTATCCGTTGCCTGACCCCTTCTTGCTCTGACGTGGATATAGCCTGCTGGGGGCTCTTCAGGACATTTTCTCTGATCCTTCTTCCCTTCTTTTGGCTTGTCATCTTCTTTCACCCCACCATTGCTCTTCCTTTGTTTCTTGTTTCTCCCTTCTGTTGCAGTATCCTACAATAATTAACAAAATGAACACAAAAACAACACTAATTTGGTTAACATATTAAACATTATAGTATAGCAAAATATTAATGCTGGTAAAGTACACACACAACTTTTTTTTAGAAACTACAGATACCATCATCCACAGAAAGCAATCTTACTCGAGTTGAGTAAGATTACTATGCTTTGTCTCCGGTATTTAACACAACTTTACATAATAAAGCTAGAAGTCTAGAACATAAACCATTAATTTATTTACCTTGGATTGGGGGTTACTCAAGGAAGATCCATTTCTGGTTCTCCTTTTCTTCTCCACAGGAGTAACCTTCTGAGTGACCTGTTCACCGGTTTCAAGCTTGTCCACTACCATGGAGGACTGAGGACTAAGGTTTTTAGTGACAGAAGGCTCATTGTCACTTATGGTGATCTTGGAGCTTTGGTCAACGCAGCTAGTCTCCTGGTTTGTGACATTAAAAGATGTTTCCTGAGGGAGTGGAAACTGAGGAGGGGAAGAAGGAGTGTTTGTGTTGGGGAAGAATGCAGGGTCAACAAGAAAAGGATGGTATTGGTATGAAAAAGCTGCCATATTGTGTGAGAGAGAGGACTTTCTTTGGGTTGGAAAATGCAAGTTATGAGGAAAGTGATGGAAGAAAAGGGAGGCAGTGGTGTGGAGGAGTCAGGAAAAGTTGGTCTGTGACAAAACTAAAAGGGCCTGGTCTCTATATATATTGGATCTGGGCACATAAAATGCTGAAATCTTTAAAAGCAGTAACTCGTTTCCATGCAGACGCAGTACATTTGACTGGTCTAATGTCATCAACTCGATTTTTCTCTCACATTAGTGATTAGTGATAATAATAAATGAGACCCCAATTACGAACAAGAAAGATCATTTGACTTTTTGGGGTAGTTTGTTGGGTACCCTTTATAATATCCACTTGGGTGAAGATTTAGGTATTATGCACAAAATTTTAAGTTTTAATTTTGTTATCATCATTATACACTCAAAATAATAATATAATACAAATGTAAGAAATTTAAAGAGTAATTATTTGTTTCATCTCGAATTATTTATCACTTTAAAAGTCTTTATTTGTTTCAAAATATAGGTCATTTTAAAAAATAAATAAGTATTAATTATATTTTCAAAAATAAATTTATTTATTAGTATCTTAAATATTTAATTAATTTAACTCTTTTAATAAAAATACTTTAGTTCAAAAAATTATCATAATAATTGGTGTAATTAATAATTTTTTTAAGATGTGTCAATTACTTTAAATGATAGATTTTTTTTATCTCAAATTATATCTATCTTTTAAGATAATGTATGCATCTCAAAAATTATTAATAATACAAATTATTAGGATAAAAGTATTCTTCAACTACAATATTTTTAAGTGTAGTTATAAATTAATTAGTATTTCAACAAAATAATAATTCTCTCTCTCTCTCTCTCTCTTTTATATATGTCTCTCTCTCTATATGTAGTTAGTGGCATGTGCGGTTATTTTTTATTTTTAAAAATAAAATAAAAAAGATGATGAAAGTTAAATAAGAAATGAAAATGTACAGTTATTTTAAAATTAGACTTTATATATAGTTAATGAATAATTTTTTATATGTAGTTAAAACATAATAGTGGTGTAGTTTATAATGTTAGTTAAAGGAAAAAATAGTCTAAAAAATGTAAAGACAAAAAGTAGATATTGTCATTATAATAATTATAGATTATAGATAAAGTAGAATAGCTACATTAAATGATAATGTTTTTAGGAGTCATTCTTAAATGAGAGTATTTTTAGTTTTTCTTTAACAATAGTGTTTTTAGAAAAAAAAATTAACCTCATTTTTATCTTTATTTATAAATTAAATTTAAATATTATTTTAAAATAATATATCAATAGTTAAAAAAACCCTTGTATCACAATATAAAATATTTATCATAAATTTAAAATATAATTTATATGCTTAAAAATATTTATTTATTATAAATTTTAATTATAATATAATTTATATATTCAAAAAAAATTTATTATAAATTTTAGTTATATAAAATAAATATTTATCATGTGCATTGCACACATTAAAATACTAGTTAAAATAGATATCAATAAAAAATAAGAAACGTTTTATTAATATTCTAAAGTAATCAATATTTTGAGACAAATCAAATTCTCAAAGTAACAGATAATTTAAAACGGAATAAATACTTTAAAATTGAGGGAGTATATAAAAAGTGGGAGACACTTGTGAATTATTCTGTAACCATACTTCTAATCATTTGTTTTAAAACCAGACAAGTTGATGATGCCGATAAAGATATTCGTTTGCTTGTATTTGAATTAATGACAATCCACTATATATATAAATTAGCATAATTATTTCGAACAAGAGTATTTTTAGATGTTATTTTTCAACGAAAACATTTTTAGTTGTCATTCTTCTACGAGAGCATTTTTAAGATTTTGTTTTTAACTTCTTATCTCTTTTAATCTATCATTTTCAATATCTTTAACTCTAAATTAAATTTTAATATTTTTTCAAAAAATTATCAATAATTAAAAATTAACATTGTATTACAATCATTGTTTATTATAAACTTAAAATATAATCTATATATTCAAAAATATTTATTTATTAGAAATTTTAATTATAATATAATTTATATATTTAGAAATATTTATTTATTATAAATTTAAGTTATATAAAATAAATAATTATTTTGTGCAATGCATAGGTTAAAATACTAGTTTAATATATATTTTTAAATAGAATAACTTGAGATTTTTTGAAATTGCACATAATCTCTTAATTTTTTAATGTTTGCAATAATCTCCCTTATAGGAGTACATGGTGTAATGTTTTTCAAACAATCAAGAGGTTAATATAATGTATAAGTGGTGTGAGTCTAATGTTTATCAAACAATAAGAGGGTTAGTGTAGGAGTAAAAAAAAAAATATCAAGTAAAATTTGACAAAACTTCAAAGAATATCGGTATAATTTATTCTTTTAAATATTATATGATATACTAATGGAGTTAAGTCTCATGGAATGGCTAACTATTAGGGACGGATGTAAATGGTTTTAGTTTTATTTTTTTTAATATATGTGATATTTCAAAATTAAGATAATTATTTTTATTTAGATTTCAAGTATAGAAATAATGATAAATAATGATATTTAAGTGCTATTAATTTTTTTATTTTTGATAAAATAATTAATTAAGTATATTTTTATAATAAACTTATTGTGAAGATAATGATATTATTTCTTTTTTTTAGACAAATATTTTATTTCCTTTTTATAGTCTTTATTGTGGAGATGTTACATTTTTTCTCTTTTAGACAATATTTGAGTATCATGTATTCCTCTTTTTAATAGTTTTTCTTTTTATTTTTCACTATTTTAAAGGCTATAAATGATTGCATTTGCAATCAAATGATATTATTAGTTTTTCCTTTATATTGATTTAATTATAATTGATTTGAGAATTAAAAGCTATTCATTAACCTTTATTAATGAGCCAAACTTATAAACATTATATAAGAGATTAACAACTTGAATTATGAAACACACACGACAAAAAGGCTCCAACATGCTTCTAATTATGGTCTAAACATGTCACTGTGTAAACTTTAGGAAAGCAAACCAAATATTAAAAAACAGCCATAGTGGCATGTGAAATGACATCTATAATTATTTTTTTTAAATGTTTATTTTTTTCCATGTAAATATATTTTCAATTATATGTTCTAGAATTGTTTTGAAAAATAGATAATTATAAATATTTTACATAAAAATGATACTTACATATTTATTAAATGAATTTTAAACCCACCCCCCCAATATCTAATTCTACCTTTGTCCTAGGGCTAGTCCCTCATAATATGAAGAATCAAGGTTTGATTAATATTTGCAAGATGAGATGTTCATATTTAGTATTTGATAGTGTCTTGAACAGAATTGTCTGTGAAAGGAAGATTTTTGAGAAATTTTAAACAATATATATATATATATATATATATATATATATACATTACTATATCTAAATTAAAGTACACAACTTTGAGATTGAGAATTTTATTCTCCTCACTTGGCCATTTAATTAGTTCACTATTTATATTTTAATAATATGAAAGTTACTTATACATTATATGAGTTAAAATACAAGTTAAATAATACATTAATAGAAATTTGTAATAAACCAAGTAAGAGTAAGCATTAAATTAATATAAATACATGCATATTATATCTCTAGTCACATAAAAAATAATAAAAATAGAGTTGATAAATAAATACAAATTTTGAAAATTTTATTAAAAACTATTATATATAAACTTAAATACATTTTAGGAAGTGATAACAAATAATTCATATTCCTGTTAAAGAGCACACTCATTAGGCCATAAGCTCAATATGAACTAAAAAAAACCTAGTGAGCTTCTACTATACGCAATCTAGCGTGAAAGGATTGATCACTTCCATTTAATGAGTGTGTCCTCTAGAAACCATTATATTAGACTTAAGGATCAAAGGCCCACTTCTTTTCTTGGTATGATATGTCTTCCAACCATAATGCACAAGAGATCATCAATCTTAGTATACTAGGTCGACCTTACAAGATAGACCTACAAGAAGGGGTGAGTCTGATAGTCTTTGATGTGATCTAGTCCTTGGTCAACTGTACTCAACTCACTTCTTCAATTGAATGATCCACAATGCCTCAAGCATTAAACCTGAAAGGTGCAAGCACTTGCTTGATTGGACAATCCACTTCGAAACGGCCTACAATCATTTAAGTATCAAGCTTGAAAGGTGTGAGCGCTTGTCCAATTCATCGATTTACTTCAGGATAATCGATAATCTCTCAAATGTCAAGCCTTAAAGATACGAACGCATGCTCGATCAAACAATCTACTTGAGGACGGTCCAATTTCAATATCATAATATCCAACAAATAATAGCAAACTTACGGTAGAAAAACATGTTTAAAGACCTGATAATTAAATTTCAAAGAGTGACAAACAAATTTCATGTTTTTAGTTAAATAAAACATAAATCGGTTCCGTCAGTAATGACCGGTTTTTTTTCGCGGTTCGACATTCAAGTACTTACCATTCATGTTTGGTTGGGGCTTAATTACTTGACGTCAAATTTATTTGCTTATTTTTTTTAATTTTTTATGATATAAATCTAGATTTGTTGACGTTAAGATATAGTTTGAAAATGAGAAAGTATCAATTAAATGTAAATATTAAATTAATTCATTTAGATCAAATAGTACTATTATCAAAGATTTTACTCTTGATTCAACAAATTTTTAATTACTATATGTTATCACATCATTAATAAGAAAAAAGCTTATTCATGATAATGACAGTGACTACTGAAGATATTAAACTCTTACAATAATGTTACAACATAGCACTAGATGACGTAAGTTACATAATTTTGTTAAAATATGTGCGTTTATTCGATCATATTAGTATATAGTTAAACAAATATGTTTGAAACATAAATTGTTTGAAAAGCTATAGTAATATATTATTAAATTATAATATAAAAATGTATATTGCGAATAAATAAAAATAAAACTTAATATTAAAATTATTTACTAATTCTTTTAAATAAAACAAATTTCCTCAAAAAAAATTTTAATACATCCCAAACATGCTAAGTTTAAACACATCTTTAATTCTGATCATTTCTCTCAAATTTTAAAATTAAGAGTGGTTTTGGATTTTTATAATTTTAACTCCATTACGAGTTAGTCTTTATTGTCCTGCGTACATTTAATTTTAATTTTATACTAAAGATTAATTTTCCATAATTTTAAAATTTTTGAGAACTTAAAATAAACTTTTATATAAAGTTCAAAAACTAAAATTAAATTTTCAAAAATATTTATTTATTTTAGATTACGAGGTAAATTCACATCCTTAGTGTGAAACTAATTTTAATGTTGCTAATTTTTAATGATTTTATTTGTACAGTTTATAGATCTTTCCATTTGTTTAAATGCTACAAGAATATTAGCTTTTACCAATATTTTTAACAGATCCTGTATAATCGTTGCAACAAACAATACTGATCATACATAACTTTTTCAAGTACATATTATATTACATTTATAGAAGTTTAAAAATTTTGTATATGAAATTTCGCTTGATCATAAAGAGTATAGATGGACTTTAATGATAAATTATTTTAGTCAATATCTTATTTAATTATTTTTATGGAAAGCAATTTTTTGGAGGAGAGAAATTTTTTTTTGGATAAAACTGAAATTTTGTTTTGGAAAAATGTCAAAAGAAATATTTTCGATTATTTAAAATTTCAAAAAAAATCTTATAGTAGAATTTTTTTAATAGAATAATTTAATCACATCTATTTTTACTTAATTGTTTACTCTATTTTTCTTCTTCTTTTTTTTGTCTATGTCATAATCAGAACTTTCTTTTTAATTAATAATTTTGGCACGTATTCTCCCAATTGAAAAGCATATAATTAATTACTTCTGTTGTTTTTATTGATAGCGACATTCCCCAACCCCCCCTGTTTTATTTATTTTTTATTTTTCTTGTAGAAGGTACCACTGACTACTCTGAATTGGGACCCAAATTTTCCTGTTCATTTTACACGGTCTTCCTTCATTGATCCAAAACGATCCAAACAAATTACGTACCACAGCAGTGCAGTACATGAAGCGAACTCGTGATTATAAGACCTTATCATTTTCTAATCACTTATTACAAAAACAAATCTGAGTCGAGCATTGTAATCTTGTGGGTTAGATTTTGTGTCCCTAAAATTTTTCTTAATTTTGATTTTGTTTTTATGCGTGAAAAATTGCTTTGATCTGTTATAGTTTCAAAATGAAATGATTTCTGATAATGGAAGTAAAACTAAAATATACGTAGGGACCAATAATAATTATACATATTAACACACTTTCAACAAAAAGATGACAACACAATGTTCAATCCAAAAAAATATCTAGATTAATTCGGTTAAAAATATTGAAAGGAAAGTAATTATCTTATATTCATTACACGTCTAGGTTCTGTGATTCGAATTGGAAGTGGAATTTATAAAAAAGCAAAACCATTGATATTTGATGGGGACTTTGATAATACAGTAAGATTCCTCTCCAAATTGATGTCATTAACAGAGGGAAGAGTGAGAGAGACACGGGGCATCGCATTGGGCTGAAGTTGTTGGATCGTATAGTTAAAAATCCATCGGCCCATACATAGTCTCCCCAAGATAATCAAATTTTACGTAAATTTTTTTAAAATATTTTATGATAAATTAAATAATAGTAGTATTCAATAAAGAAAAAGTACAAAAAATTAGAAGAAAAATGTTGAGCTGTTTGCAAAGATCTCCAGCCTTAGCGAACCTAATGTTTACACTTTACAGAGTCCTTGATAGGGCTAATTGACCAATCTGAGACAGTTTTAAAAACAAAATACTAAAATAGGGTTGTTTTGAAACATATTATTGACATGGGGTTGTTTTGACCATTGACCGGTCAAATTCGTCAGTTTGACTAGCAGGAATGAGTCTACGTCAGCATTTTTTATTTATTTATTTTTTAAATTACACGTAAGAATCCAACGTGGCCAAAAAAACGCTAGTGGGAGTAGCAGAAATGACGAGATGATGCCACGTAGCATCATCCTATTATTTCCGCATACATATAAATTCCTTCTGGGTCTCCGTTAACCTAGAAAGAAAGGTCTTTTGGGAAAAATGGTAGGCCCAAATCTCCTCTGGGTATTTACCAACACATAGATCTCAAAAAGTTATATGAAATATAAAAAAAAGGCACCTCAATCCGACATCCAAGTGAAAAGTTATGCCCTTTCAAAGTTTTGCGTTATCTTGTATTTTTCCCCCTGCTCGTACGTGAAAATCACAGGATAACGCCATGTGGCGTCATCCTACCATTTCCGCTAGTGGCAGTAGTGGAAATGACGAGATGATGCCACATGGCATCATCCTATTATTTCCGCTACTCCCACTAGCAGAAATGGCAGGATGATGCCACGTGACATCATCTCGTCATTTTCGCTACTCCTACTAGCTTTTTTTTTGCCATGTCAGATTCTTACGTGTAATTTAAAAAAATAAAAAAATAAAAAATGCTGACGTGAACCCATGCACGCTAGTCAAACTGACAAGTTTGACCGGTCAACGGTCAAAACAATCTCATGTCAATAATATGTTTCAAAATAGCCCTATTTTGGTATTTTGTTTTTAAAACTGCCCTAGATTGGTCAATCAGCCTCCTTGATAATGATGTTTGTTAGGTGTTACTATTCGTCTTTTCTTTTCTTTCTTTTTTGCTTTTCATATGCTAAACAGGAAAGTGTAAAATTTGCCTACTTTGTTCTTAAGGTGTATGGTACGTAGAATTTTTTTTTATTTTTTGAAATTTATGTTTTTTAAATCATGTTTTTGCTTAAGAATTGTGGTTTTTTAAAATGTTACAAATACATTTAATGTGCTTAAAAGATTCATGAAAATGTTAGATAATTAGCATTTTAACCCCCACAATGTACGAGATAAATATTTTTTACATACAATATTTTAATTATATAAATTAAAATCATTTGATTATATTCTTTTAATGAATCAAATTAATATAAAAATCATATTTAATTTGATTTAAATTTGAAAATAGTAGTATAATGATAATAATAGTATTTTAAAGATAGTAAGATTTGTTAGAAGTTAAAATAAAATAAGATTTAATTTGAATTTTGAAGATAATAGCATATTCATAAAAAAAATAATTAATACAATTTAATTTAAAATAAAAAATAATAGTACTCATTGTATTTTTAAATAAAATATAATTTAATTTAAATTTGAATTTAAAGATAATAAATAATATGATCGTAATAATAATAATAATAATAACAACAACAACAACAACAAAAATAACAACAATAATAATAATTTTAAAGATTTATAAATTCTTATAGGTTGTGTACAGAGAATTAGAGATTACTATGTAATGAGAGAAGAGAAATAATATAAAAAATGAGTAAATTGAGAGAGTGAGAGTCTAACTCTTTAAAATGAGTACTCAGATTAATTTATAATATAGAAGTAGATATTTTATGGGTTAAATTAAAATTTGGTTTTACACTTGATATTATTTTTCGTTTTAGTATTTATATTAAAAAATTCTATATTTTACTGCCTATATGGAAAAAATTTACAAAATGATTCCTACCATTTACGAAAGTTATAGCAATATTAGATCTGGTCTTTATACTTAATTTGTTTGTTTTAGCTTATATGTGAAAAAAAATAAATCAATTCATTTTGTTCTCTGCATAAAAAAAAAAAACATTTTAGTCTCTGTATTCGACATATTATTTTTTGTTTTAATCCCTATATGAAAAAAATCCTAACACCGTTATAATTTTAATAAGCAATAAGGACTAATTATAGATCATTTTTCCTGTAAAAACTAAAATGTAGATTTTATTTATATAATTAAGGGTTAAAAGGAAAAAGATATAAGGACTAAATTTATAATTTAACCTATTTCAGGAATATACTTAAAACATTTTACTTGTATGGGAATTTCGGTTTTTCACCATCTCATATGAGAATGGTTCGTTGGAAAACATAATTAAAAAATATTTACTATTTTTTATACAAGCTTTTAAAAATATTAAATAAAGTGAAAATAAGGTAACATTTTTGTAATAAAAAAATGAAAACAAAAAATATATTTTCAAACTAATAATCTCTTAATTTTCTTAAAATGTTTTTTTATTTTAAATTTGTATCAAACACGCGAATTTAGTATTCCAAATTTAAGATTCAAAAACTTAAAAAAAAAAATCCTACCAATTACCTTTAACAATTAAAATAAAAGTATATATAGGTTGTTTGTAACATTAAAATTGTTATATTTATCATTTTCGTCACTACTACAAAAGACAAATTTATAGATAACTAGTGACGGAACCATATTTCTCTTTATTAGTGGCGAACTTAGTACTAAAAATAGGAACATGAATTAGCAATAGAATTAGAGATGAAATTTTTTCTGTAATATTTTTATTACAAATTCCATTACAAAATAAAAATAGATAAAGAATAATTTAGTGGTAGAAATTTCCTTCTTTAAATAGATCCATATATCACAAATTCCATACCTGCACATACATGTTAAACTAACCAAGAACCAACTAATCCAAGAAACCAAGAACCAAGAAAAGAAAATATATATGAACCAACTAATCCAATTTTAATTGACATCAAATCAGTTTGCTACGTATTTTTTTTATAGTGAAAACACATTAATACCTCATGCAAATTCATCAAATCTCTTATCATAATATAACCTTATTTGCTACATTGTATTTTTTCAGGACATTGAAATAGAACCCTTTTGCGGTTCGGACTAGTCCACCGTCTTGCACAAATGTTACACATTTTTAACCACAAATTAAGGTTGAATGGGATTCATGTGACCAGTTGGTTTTAACTTTTATCTTAGCATGAAATTTTAGCTAACTAAAAAGCTGTAAAAGACGTAATTGTCTTCACTCTCATCAATATGCATGCTTCTAATTCTAACGCATGATGCATGCACAGCAATTTAAGAGGTCAATTTAGAAACGGATTAACGCACCATCAGTAAATATGTTTGACTCCATGAGTGAAATATGTTTGCCTGAAAAATTACTGGGCCAACCTTGGGAAGTTAGGATATTGGGATTTGGAGTTATTTGGGCTATTTTATATTTTATTTATGAAATTGTCTATTGGGTAGGGGTATTCATCAGTTCAGATCAATCCGACGAACTCGACAATCCGAACCGAACCAATTAAATTGGTTCGGATTTTTTAAATCAAACAAATCCAAATCAAACCGAACCGAACCAAATAGACCCGATATAGATCGGTTTAGGCATCGGGTTTGGATTTTCAAACTCGAACCTAACCGATTATTCAGCTAACTTGTTATTTTACTTGAATACCCTTCACTAAATGGGAATCTGACTTTGGAATCCCATTCCCTCACTCAATCTGCATCACTCCCTCCTTTTCCTGCCCCACGAACCTTAAGTAGTAAAGTAGCCCCATTTCGTTTCTCTTCCTATCTTCCGCCTGGACCGCCCTAGCCCTGTGTTGCCGCCGTCACGCTTGGCCCAGCCTCAACCCCAACCCCAGGCTTGTCTGTCACGCTCGCGCCTCATGCCGCCATCATCTACAACACGACCAACTCCTCCTTTTCGTCTCGACCACACCTCAGTCGCCACCTCGCTGCCATCACCAGGTCGTGGTTGTCTTGCCGCCCTGCGTTGCCGGCACCGACAGTTCGTGAACAGTGCTTGTGTGTTGTCTCCAACCAAGGCAGCAAGGAGGACACCGTGACTTCGTGAGCCAGCCCATGCCCCGTGAGTTCCTCTGTTCTTCCATTTTGGAAATTTTTTCCTTATTTGTTCATTATTTGTTGTTCAATTATTTTTTGTTGTTTGTGGAAACTAGAAATTTGATTGTAGGCTTTGCAGCTTAACTAATTTAATTTGTTGTTGCAATCGGTTTTTTTTTTTTAACTGTGTGTGTAATTGTATCTGTGTCTTTGTGAGTGAAATGCCAGTTTTTATGAAGTGTGAATCTGTTTGTGTCATTTGATGCAAGAATCTACTATTAATGTGAATCTAACAACAGCTAATTGTTTCTTAATTTTTTTTTAGGCTATTAAGATAATGGCAAGTGAGACAGCTTCTAATAGACCTAACCAACAAGGTCAAATTGCCCCTCCAACACAGCTAGAAGAGACACAAAGAGTTCAAGAAGCTCCAACACAACAAGTTCAAGGAACTCAACCATCACAAAGATAGGACAGTCAACCACAACAAGGACAACAAAGTCCATCAAATATGGGAGAGAAAATCAAAAGGAAACCAAGTAGGCCCCCTTCTGATGCTTGGCAACATTTTGCTAAGAAAGATGAAAGAGCTTATTGCAATTATTGTCAACACTCATGCATGTAATTCTTCTAGTCATGGAACTAGTAACATGCTAAAGCATCTAATTAGGTGCCCGAAAAGTCTGTATAGGGAAGTTGATAAGAAACAAAAAACACTTGCACTTGGAAAGGGGAGTGAGGGTGATAATACTGTTAGCTTTAAACTTGTTGAATTTAACCAGGAACAAACCCAATTGGCACTTGCTAAAATGATTATTGTGGGTGAGTTGCCTTTTAAATTTGTTGAAAACCAAGGGTTTAAGGACTTCATGGCTAAAGCTCAACCTAGATTTAAAATTCTCTCACGTATCACTGTTGCTCGAGATTGAATGCAAGTGTTTAATGTTGAGAAAGAGAAACTGAAAACCATACTGTCTGCTAATAATCAAATGGTTTCACTCACTACGAATACTTGGACATCAATTCAAAATATGAATTACATGTGTGTGACTGCTCATTCTATTGATGATGGATGGAAATTGAACAAGAAAATATTGCAATTTGATTTGATTACTGATCACAAAGGTGAAACCATAGGGAAAAGTCTAAAGAAATGCTTGAAGGAATGGGGAATCACAAAAGTTTGTTGTGTGACTGTTGATAATGCTAATGCTAACAACTTAGCCATTTCATATTATGTAATAAGCATAAGTGATTGGAATGGTAATACTTTGTTAGCTAGAGATTACATGCATATAAGATGCACTGCTCACATCTTGAACTTGATTGTAACTGATGGATTGAAAGAAATTGACCCCTATATTAGTAGAATAAGGGCTGTATGTAAGTTTGTTATATCTTCTGCATCTAGATTAGCTACCTTTAAGAGGTGTGCATAAAAGGCAAGTATAAGTAGTGAAGCTTCTGTTTCTCTTGATGTATCCACTAAGTGGAACTCCACATATTTAATGCTAGAAGTTGCTGAAAAATTTGAGAAAGCATTTAAATGACTTGAGTATGATGATTATCAATACTTGATAGCTCTTGCCAATGAAGGAGGTGTCCTAATAATGATGATTGGACTCAAACACGTTTATTTGTTAAGATACTAAAGGTGTTTTATGATGCAACCCTTGTTTTTTCTAATTCATTGCATGTGACATCTAACATGTTTTTCAACAAGTTGTGTGACATTCAAAAATCATTGAACAAATGGAGGCAAAGTAATAATGTGATCTTACAAAGGATGACCACAAATATGCAAATCAAGTTTTCTAAATATTGGGAAGGTGGTGAGATAAATTGTCTGTTGTTTGTGGCTGTGTTTCTTGATCCACGATATAAGCTTGATTATATTGAATTTTTCTTTAATCGGATGTATAGTCATGAAAGGAACCAAGAGATGGTGAGAAAGTTAAAAGACATCATCAACAGGTTGTTTGAGTATTATGCTACATTATATCCCTATTGTCCTGATGGTAGTGATTCTAGTAGCATAGCATCAGAATCAAATTTGGCTTCTCAATCTAATGCCTTCAATGATGATGGTGATGATGAAAAAGATTGGGCAGATGAGTTCAGGTTAAAGATAAGAAAGAAACAAGGTGAAGTGAAGAGAAATGAGTTAGAAAGGTATTTGGAAGATGATATTGAAGACTCAGATCCAAATGATGAATTTGATATTTTGAAGTGGTGGAAAGGGAAGATGGTGAAATTTTATATTCTTTCTCGCATGGTTAGAGATATATTAGCCATCCCAGTGTCTACTGTATCATCTGAGAGTGTCTTTAGTACAGGAGGTCGAGTCCTTGACCCATTTCAGAGTTCCTTGTGTGCTACTACTATTGAATCTTTGATTTGTGCTCAAAATTGGCTAAGGACTACTCCTAAGGATATTGAGCTACGAGATGAGATAGATTAAATCCAAATGATTGAATATGGTATAAAACTTTAATTGTTGTATTTAAGTTTATTGATTGGATGTTCTATGCTAGTATGCTTATACTTTTGTGTTTAAATTTGTATTTTATAGAGTTGTATGCTCAAGGGGAAAGTGATGGTGGAGCTGGAGCTGCTAGGGTTAGTGTTGGAACTAGACTCAACACACCAAGTACTTCTTGAGGTATAAGGTTATGATTTTATCTTTAATTTATGAATTTAAGTTTTAGTCTAAATTCTAAAGAACTTGTGAAATTTAGTTTCACTTAATGTCCTATTGCATTGCAGGTTGGCCACAAAATCAATTACTCAAGGTCTAAAGAAGATTGAAGCATGCATTGACTAGAGTGTTTTTTTGTTCTATTATTTGGTCTTATGCATTGCATTGTTGGGAATTGTTCTCCTTGATTTATGTTGGACAATGGACAATGGACTAGTGTTTGGATTATTTTAGATTAACATGTACTTGATTAATGTTGTACAATGGAGTGTGGACAATGTATGTAAATTTTTATTAGTTGTGGATAGAGTTTTATGGCATGAGTATCTTTTTTTTGAAATTTTTACTACTACTTACTTGGTGCATGCTATTTACAGTCACATATGTTGTTTAAACTCATTTAATGATAGGATTATCTGTCAATTTTTGGACAAAACCATGATTTAAAAAAAAAAAACAGAATTTTGCATTTTTTCTAGGCTAGACCTGATAGAACCAAATCAAACCAACCCGTTCTTGATTGGGTTGGTTTGGTTCGGATTGTCAGAAAAAATTTGACAAATCCGAACCAATCTGAACCAATTAAAAATGATTGGTTCAAAAATTTTTTCCCCCCAAATCCGGACCAAACCGACCCATGAACACCCCTACTATTGGGTGCATTTATAGGTGAACAACGTGAAAAAATTAAAAATACTCTATTAAAATTTAAATTACTTAAAATAATAATAAGAATTGAATGTTTTTGCATTTTGGATATAATAAATATTTTTAATAATTTATTTTTATTTTTAACATCTTATTATGTATCTATTAATCTATGGGTATAAAATAGAAATTTCCTTGTTTATATATAAATTTAAAATTTAAATGGATAAAAATATAATTAAAATTTGAATGTTTATTTGTTTAATAAAAAAGTATTATTTGTACAACAATTCATATAACAATTTGTACAACAATACTCTTTTGTGCTTATCTCTTTCCTATATATCATTTGCATCTCATAATGATGGAGAGAGATAAACACAAAAAATATTGTTGTACGAATTGTTGTATATGTAACATATCTCTTATTTAATTTATGTAATTATTTAGTTTTACGTAAGAATTTAAATTAATTTTGTTTAGCATGCACCTAAAACAAGGAATATTTGTGACAAATTTTAGGAATTTGGGATGATCTTTTGCGAGTTAAGCTCTTGTGTAATACCTTCAATAATTTTGATGCTCAAGTCAGTGTCTACAAGTGAAAATGAAGTGTATAGAATTAGATAGAGTTCTTTATCTTATATTTGTTAGACTTACTCATAGGACTCTTACTGAGTCAAAGTGGTATTTTTTGCGTGATGAAACATGTTGTGTTTGTTACTAACAAATTATGTTCATGATCTCGTGCTTTGCACGTACACGAGCCTTGGTGCATAGGGGGGAGGTTGTTGAGCAATGAGGGACATTGGGATGTGGTTAGATAACTGGATCGGGTAACATTGAGCCAATATGTTTGCTTTATATATTTGTATGAGTCTATATAGCCTTAGTGAGCCCAAAACAAATTTATATTAAAAATTAAAAAAAATGGTAGTAAAATTAAAATTATTACAACTTAAAATAAAGAAACTATTATTTCAAAATAGAATTATAAGAATTCTATATTTATGTTAGTTAATTATAATGTTTCAGAGTTTTTGTCCTTTCTCAACCCAAAAGTTTCATAAGATTATAAATTTGGACTAAAATCTAACAAGATTAAAACCTAATAATATATGGGATAGAATTGAATTCACTTAACTTGTTAACATTATATATATATATATATATATATAGAAATTAAAATTAAAATATATTTTATAATATATATTATGTTAATGTTATCAATTAATTAAATTAAGAAATTTATTATTAATATATAATTGTTAAAAGTATAAAATTTAAAAGTATATGGGACACCGAGTCATGATAGGATGAGTCGAAGCATATTCCAGACACATCTTTCAACATGTTGGTCAAACATGTGATGCTGAGAATAAATAAACCCAACAACAAATAAAAAAAGATAGGAGACAAGAAAGAAATTAAGAAGAAAATAATAACAAAAAAAAATAATAGAGAGACCTAGAAAAGAACAAAAGGAAGGGAAGTAAAAAGAAAGAAAAAAACTAAATACAAAAAAATATTACATCAATAATAATAATTTATTTCAATCACTAAAGTATCTAAAAAATAAAAAATTAAAACAACACAATTTTATAAAATAAAAATATATTTAATATAGAACGATTAAGTTATGATTAAAATATATAGTATTAAAAGGTTCAAATTATTGTTTATTTAGTTTTATAATATTATATTATTTATTTAGTATCAACAAAAAAATTTGTACTTTTGGTCTGCATGCAATAATATTATATATAATATATTTTTTATACATACACTAAATAAGCCAAATAGTTTAGTACCTTTCATGTCAGTGATGAAGTCAAGGATGAAATTATGGGTTATTTTAGTGCCGCAACAATAAATTTTTGCGAGTATAATTGAGCAGGATTGGTCGGATTAACTTATTTTATTGCCTCTAAGCAGTATCACTATGCAATTAATTGTTTGCTTTGATGGTTGATTTGGTTCTTTTGAAGAACGAGCAAATGATTTATAAAGACTCTTCATAACTAAAAAAATCTACGAACCCGTAGGTAATCTAGAGCCAATCATTGACTCTCCTTTTAATTCTTTCAAGGTAAGCTTTGTATATAAATTAATAAATATTGTATATAATAAATTATTAAATAATGCGTGCATTGTACATATATTCATAAATACTAAGTGAAACATAAAAAACATGAATTAAAAATATTTTTTAAAAGATGAATTTCTTTAACAAAAAATTATTTTTATTGATAATAAAAAATTAATTAAAACAAAAAATACAAAGATTTGCATCTTTAAATTTTGAAAAACTTAAAAAAAAACTAATTGATAAAATTTGCATTAATAATAATTTATAAATTTCTCCTTATACCTAAAACTGGTAGAAAAATTGAGTATTAATTAAAAAGAATTAAAAATAAAAACATAATTTAAGAATTATTAAAGAGAAAAGATATCATCATCATCATCATCATCATCATCATATTATTATTATTATTATTATTATTATTAGTAATACATATATCAATTTGTTGCTTTTTATACTCAATTTAATTAAATTCTTTAAATCAATTAGGTATTTTTATAATTTTAATATTTTTAATTTTTTCTTAAACTAATTATGTATATGTTTAAAAAAAAAATATTTTTCTCTTCTAATTTATACTTTCACATTTCATCTAAATAAATAAATACCTATGCAATCCATGATACACACACTAATTTTAAACAAATTCAAAATTGTTGAAGAAAGTCAAGATCATACTCCACTTTTCTAATTTCATGTAACTGATTCAAGTCCTTTATGTCTAGGTCTTCTCAAAAAGCCATTAATTTCGCCTTGGTTAATTGATTCAGTCAGCCGTTGAATTGTCTGTTATGTATATTACCTCCCACAGTTCAATGTTTCAGACCTAGAATAATAATGCGGGATTATGCACGGAGGAAGTGGAGCGTGTTCAAAGAACGTGATAATATATGTACCGATAGAAAAGGACGTGTTGCCATTTATCGTGCAGTAGAGACGCTATTAATTAATTTGGCATTCAACATGTATAAACCATGGCATGGACCCTGGCTCGTGTTTTCTTCTCTCAGGAACTCTGAATTGGGACTGCATGCTGGAACTTTTCCTCCCTCCTTGTCGTGCTATGCCTGCATGTCTCTCGTGCTATGTTTGTAAATTATGAAATTACCCAAACATTAATTTTAACCAAAGAAAGAGAGTGGTTATCTGCTCTTCACCCTAACCTGTTTCTCTGGTTTAAAGGACGGGAGGAAAGGAAATAAATTTTAGGCAGTCTTTAGTTTGATTTTTTAGATATTTTGGTAGAAACCACATGTTTCCTTTAGGAGAGGTAATGGAAGACAATTCTGATTGAGTCGGGTACGACTATTATGGATGACAAAACTCTCTTTTTAAGTATTTAATGTAGTTGCATATCAAAGCTCAAATTTAAAACCACTGGTTAAGCTAAAATAACCACGTGTCAGTTGATCCACATGTTTGGTGATAGTTTATTTTTTAGATTAAAATGTACTTTAAAGTTAAAAGTAAAATCTTTGAATTTAAAGTTTAGGTAGTCTTTAGTTTTATTTTTTAGTTTTTTGGCAGAAACCACGTGTATCTTTTACAGGAGTCAACAGAAGGCAATTATGCTTCAGGTACATCTACTATGGTGCCTTCAGTGGCAGTTTATTTTTTAGTTTAAAATTTACTTTAAAGTTAAAAGTAAGATCTTTGAATTTAAAGTTAAAATCACTTGATAATTTTATTATTTTTAAGTTTAAAAAATTATTTTAAGTTAAATTTTTTTGAATAATAATGTGTTATTAAATCTTGAGATTTTCGAATGAAGGAGAAGAGAATTAAGTAGTAGAAGATAAAAACTCTTAAAACTAACTTTTTTAAAAAAAAAAAAAAGTTTCATTAAAAAGCTATTTTTTATTTAGAAGCTCACTTTCTTTAAAATCATGTTTGCCTTAGCTTTTCTTTTTAAAAAGAAGAAAATTTTAAAATAAGTTAAGTGAAATACTACAATAATTAACAGAGAGGATGAGATGGGAAGGAAAATGGATCTCGATTGCCTGCTGTCATTTTTCACGCAGTCAATCCTACAGTCAAGATCTAAGGGTTGTAAAAAATTTCTTTTTATATTTTATTAATTTTATAAAGTTAGAAAATAAAATTAAGGGTGGAGATTTAGCTGTCCTTCTCTCTATAACAGCAGGCAATTCACATCTGAAAATAAAGGGTCCGTTTGTTATAGCTTTTTTCATAAAAGAATTACTTTTTAAAAAATAATCATTTTTTTAGTTTTTCATGTATTTATTTCAGTTTTTCAAAATAATTAGAAGCTGAAAGAGAATCTTAAATCTAATTAAATTAGAAGCTATTTTGAATAGCTTCTCATAAAATCAG
The DNA here is from genome assembly GCA_004329165.1 of Spatholobus suberectus. NCBI lineage: Eukaryota > Viridiplantae > Streptophyta > Magnoliopsida > Fabales > Fabaceae > Spatholobus > Spatholobus suberectus. The sequence goes on from CM014729.1 coordinate 67,648,846, forward strand.
TTGTTTCTTTTTCTTTTTTTTTTTAAGTGATTTTATGATTTAAACAAACATAAATTAGCTTTTGCTTTTTTTAAAAATCTCTTAAAAATAACCACTAGATTATTTTACATCAGAATCACAATTTTTTAATATGTAACAAACTAGCCCTAAATTCTTGATTTGATTTGCTTAAAGGGAATGAGAGGAAAGAAAAAATAATAAAAGTAGAGATATAAGAAAGGAAAATAATATTGAAATGAAGATGGAGGAGATATTAAACTTGATTAAAGTAGATCATGGACATGGATTAAAAACTGTTCAACACAAGTTCAAAGAGGGAAGGATATTCAAACACAATCTCCTTTGGCCTACCCTGAACTCCAGTGTTGTATTTGGAGAGACATCAATGCTCAAGTCAGTATTTGCAAAAGGAGGTTAATTAAGAGTGTAAAGTTAGAAAGTACATGAGAACTCTATGGCTTATTTATATTATTTTCCTATAGGCTATGGTAGTGATTCTTACATGATGAGGCATGAGAAACACCTATGGAGCTAAATCTCGTGATTTCAACTGTGCGTTGTCTAACAAACTGGTATTAGATCTTATGCTTCACATCTGTATTGGAGTTGGTATAAAGCCAAAAGGTTCTCAATCCCTTAGGTACATTGGATCTTATGGACCAACTATTGGACTTAATGGTATTGAGACAACATATTAACGTTTCTCTTTAATATGAACCTAAATTCTTTGGAGAGGGATCCAGAACAAAAAACAAAAAACATCAAAGTATGTTTATGAATGGGATAGGAATTTATTTCTCTTATTAATGTATTATTGCAGTAAAAGATAATTATATTAGCGCAAATGGGAATTGGGATGCACTGTAGAAAGATATTGTCATTATGGTATTTGATAAGTACTGTAAGGTGACTTCTTAGTGTAACCGTGTATATGAATGCAGCTAAATGGTTTTGAGTGAGACTAATAATTTGGATATGTATATGAGTTGAAGTTGGAGTATTAAAATGGGGAGTTTGATGGCCTGACCCAATTAGTTTGATATAAAAGATATAAAATATGAGATAATTAAATTAATAAAATTTAGGTCTAAAATTATTTTGGCTCAATGTAATTTGATCTGAAACTTTATTAATCTGATGTGGGTTGGCTTGTGTTGAGTTGGAGCAATTATTTTTTAAATTTAAAAAATAAAAAATGAAAACGAATGAACCATTTTTGAAAAAATGATAACAATTATTTACTGTCATTATTTCAGGTGAGGAAGAAAAATGGGAATGAAGATAATAAGCTCTAACATTTTATGTGATAGGATCTTATGTTAATATGCGACATGATGTGCTCTTTTATGGTTTTTTTTGTCATAGGATCCTATACTCTTTGTGATATAATGAGTTCTTATGTTAATTTGTAATAAAATTCTAAATTTCTTTTTATTATATTGAGCTCATATTTTTTTTTTATGAAATTCATCAAGTTATAACTTGTAAATGTATTATCTTACTACTAAATAGTTATATTTAATGTGTTAATTTAAAAGTCTGACAAAATGTTATAATCAGTCATTAGAATGGTATAATATGTACTAGGGAAGTTATTACTTTACATAATTTTACATGTATAATTAAAATTTAATATTATATCATTTATATTGTTAAGAAGTAAAAGAATTTTAAAAAAATATGGGCACATAGGTCAACTTGATAGAATTGAATTGGGTAAAAAAATTACTAACTCATAATTAAATTGATGTAGCTCGGGCCAATTCAAATATATGGTGGTCCATCATGGGATTGACCCGAGTGAGCTGGTTTAGCTCAAATTGACAACTTCAGGTTAAAATACCCCTTATACGTTATTTTAATAAAAATCCTTATCCTACAAAAGAAACAAGAAAAATAAAAGTAATTTATGATTATACTTTTATAGTATACTCAATAAAAACAACAACTAAAAATAATTTAGTCAATGGTTCATAAAGAAAATTAAATTATTTTTTCTGTTCTTCACATCTTGAAATATTAGAAGAGAAATAAGAAGTAGAGAAAAAGAAATTTGAATTCTCCCTGTTTTCTCTCTTTCTTTCATTCACCCTCAAATCTAATAATATGTAAATGTATTCAATCTTCTACTTAAAATAGAAGTAGTCATAGAGTAATAGTATGTTTTAAATTAAATAAAAAGAAAACTTTAACTCCTAAATAAGTTTCACTTATGGATTTAGCTTAATTTGTGGCATCATAGGTGGACCTACATATATTTTAGGGTGTGCAAATGCACCCCTTGACTTTGATAAAATTATAAATAAATATCATGCATTTTTATATTTTGCCCCCTCTATTTTTATATATTTGGACTTATTGTCTCTAATTTTTGAATTTCCAATTATAAGATATGTAATTTACTTGATTATATATACAAAAATTTTATGATTTTAACATTTATGTATTTATTTTCAAATGTATGATAATAATTATTATTAATTTTTATTTTTACATAAATTGCCCCATTTACTTAGCGTCCTAGATTCGCCATTGGGTTGCATCACCATGTTTACAACTCACTCACTCGTCATATTACTCACCAAAAATAATGTCTCAACATGATCTATGGTGAGTGTAAAATTATTTGTGGAATTAATTTTTATAATATATATTAACTATATTAACAAATTATTATTGGGAATTGGATCCAATAAAAAAAATTAATCTTTTATAAAATAATGAATCGTAGTTTAAATTCTCATTGAAAGAGAGATAATGTTTAATTGTACTTAAAACGTAATTATTTCTTATAAAAAAATTATATATAAAAATAAAATTTTATAGCCACAAAAAAAAATGTTCCTTGCATAATTTTTGTCTTGAACCTTTTTGTTATAAAAGTATTACTTATTGGTCACTGTATCAAAAATGAGAAGAGGAAAGGACGCTTTACCATTAAAGAAAGATGTTTCTAAGGGGGACGAGTAGAAGAGAAGGCATCATGATTAATATGGGGCATTACAACCTTATTGTTTTCTCATTTTCCAATTAGCTATGGAGAGTGAGATCTATGGAAGTTTTGTGAGGACATGTATGGGAGGTATTTATAGCAAGAAGAAACAAATCAGGAAGAATATTTGGGTTTGTTAGATTTATGATGATTTGAGAACCAAAAAGGTTGGAAAGACAATTGGATCAATATATATAGGTGGTATGAAGATGTCTCTGAACATTTCCAAGTGTGAAAAAATGCAAATGGAGAAGCAATATGGAAAGGTCGTGGGACATATTAATACAATGAAAGAAGAAAAATAAGGATGGTTAACAAAAATAGAATAGATAGTGAAATAGTGATACTAAAAGAGAAAGGGGTGAATAATATATCATGTGCACAAGTTGTGAAATTAGGTAGGAATAATGGAACAAGAAAATGGCATAAGAAAAAATAGAAGCATGTTGATGCAAAAACAAATTTTTGGTAAGGGTGTTCACAAACAGATCCAATCTAATAAAAACTGATCCAAAAAATTAAATAAACTAAAAATCAAACACATTAAAACTGAAAAATTGAAAAAATTTTATTGGATTGGATCGATTTTTAAATTTGATTTTAAAAATCAATCAATCCAATCCAAATCGAACTTATACATACGTATGTATTTTAATTTATAAATTTATCATACCACTCATGTTTATATTTTTATTTCTTATATATTGTAAAATTATCACAAAATTTACACTTATTTATGAAAAATATATTTAATTAAATATAATTTTTTAGTAACTATTTGAGTAAATGTATATAAATATAATTATCAAGTTGCGTAAATTTAATGACTTATAATTGAGATATTGATATTTAAAATTATTTTTGTTATGTTTATTATATATATTACCATTTATTTAATACTTTCCCTAAAGAAAAAATAAAAGTAAGACTAAACCAGAAAATCGATCCAATTCAAATTGCTTTAAATAGGATTGAATTGGATTGGATTTAAATTTTAAACCAAATCAATTGGATATGAATCAAGAAAATCAAAGTGATTGGATTGGGTGATTTTTCTCTTTAAAACCAATCCAATTCAATGCTCTAACACCCTTACATTGTGTTTGGTTTGAAGGAGAGGTGAAGAAATTATAAAACTTTGTGCAAATTTCACTTGTTTGGTTTAGAAGAAATAGAGGTGAAATTTTTAAATTTTTTGGTGGGTTCCATTACTTATTTCCTCTCTATTTCTCACCTACTTTCATTCATCTCTCTATCTCTCTCTTATTTCTCATATATTTCTCTCCTACCAAACAACTTAAAATTTCAAATTATTTCTTATCTATTTATCACCCTCTAACTTATTTCTTATCCATTTCTTTCCTATCTATTTCTCTCCTCTCTACCAAAAAAAGGCTTGGTTTTTGGAAAGACTAGGATATTCAAGTTGATGTTGGAGATGTGGAGTGGCTAAAGAAGAGCATAGTTGGAAGATTGCAATATCCAAGAAAGATATATATGTTGCAAGAATCTTTTTTTTGTTGAAAGGATATAAACTTGTTAGGGTTAGATATATAGGAGATAAAATGGTAATGTTAACATATATGAATGATGATGACTTATCAAAGTTATTCAAAGGTGAGATGCTAGAACTAGTTATAAGCAATATCTTTGAGTCAATTCACCCTTAGAATCCTGTGGAAGTATCGGGTCATAGGTTTACATGGTAATGTGTGGTGACATCCTTTTAGATGCATGCCAAGAAGATTATTTTGTCAAGTTGTTTTCCTTTATTGGAATGTTATTTTTAATTGATGAAGAAACAAGGCTACTTTAAAGATTGGATTATGCTACAATGCTTGTGAGAACTTCATTATTGTCAGTAGATAAACGTTAATGGAACAATATATCCTGTTAGAATGGTGGAAGAAATTCTACGTTATAAGAATAATGTATGTTATTATGTTAGACAGTGCAATGTGGACAATGATATATCATCGATTTTGTCATTTAATGGGAAGGAAAGGACATTTATTATGTTAAAATGTTTAGGGAAAAAAAGAAGTTGGGTAGGAATATTTGGTTTTTTTTGTGATGATAGTTTGGTGCCAAGACAAGATGAAAAGATGGTTAGCTCTCATTTTATTTCAAATTTATATTTAGCAAGAAAAGTTAGTAGTGGACAGAATGATGATGAATTAAATGAGGTGGGTGGAATGTACCACATGTTGAGGCTACAAAGAGTAAGGGTAATGTTTTGTTTATTAAGAAAGAAAATAATATAGAAGGGACCAATTGTTGCATCTAAATGCATTTTGTTTTCAAAATAGATAGTGGAATTGAGCTTAAAAGCCCAATATGCTTATGTTTTGCCTAATGACATTCATTAATGCTTAGGAGTTAAGGACATGAGCTTAGGTATAGGTGATGGGCATAACTTTGTGAATGAGGTATATAAAAGGGGATATAGTATTTAGGGGAGTGAAAAATGACTTGGGGAAAATCATATGGTTAGTGATGCTTTTTTGTAGGTAAAGAAGACAAAGCTATCTAAGGGAAATGTGGAAGATTATGGGGTAAACGTTAAATCCCAATTAAAGATAGATCTAGGAGAGATAATTAGAGGGGAAAGGGAAGGTGCAAAGTGAAAGAGGAATGGAAAGCTTATAGTGAGTTTTGGCAGGGGGTTGTTACGAATCTAAAAGAAAAAGATAATAGGTCCAATAATAGAATGTTGTTAACAAATTAAATGCACAAGGAAAGCAAATGTAAGAACATAAGGGAAGATAAGAATGGAGCAATGAGTGTGGTTTTGAAAGGGAGTAAGCATGCAAAACAGAGGGAGGTAAGGTATATGTATCACTCCCTTAGGAATTCATTACCAAATTATCATATTTTGAATTGTAATAAATTATTCTAGTTGAAAAATTATGCTTCTAAAGTAAAAATATAGGAAATAATAAAAGTTTTGGGGGTTGGGCTTGTAAGGGGTGATGAAGAGACGTGGAGGAAAATTAAGGAATTGGAACATAGGGATAAAACTAAGATTGGGAGTCTACATCAATTAGAAGGAAGATAGGGTTCTGATGTTGATCAATAAAGATATTGAGTTGTAACATTAAAGGGTTAGGAGAAGGACGAAGGGGGGAGTAATTAAAAGTTGGTAACTTTAGAAAAAAAAATGATTTTTTGGAGAATATACAAGAAATTAAGTTAGAAAATGTGGATAAAAAAGTATGTTTTGCATTATTAGGAGATAATGAAGTGGATTGGAAAGTTTGTCTTGTTGTTAACACAACTAGAGGATTAATATGTTTGTGGAATGGTGTTTCAATTTAATATATTCATTCAAAAGATGGTTTTCTTGGGCTAAAATAGGTGTGGAAGGAATCATATATATACCTTGTATAATTGTCAACATTTATTCATCATGTTTTCTAGAAGATAAAAGAAGAATGTGAGATGAATTACTATAGGTAAAAAATAATTGTAGTGAAAGATTGAGGTGTTTAGTAAAAGATTTAAATTTTGAAAAAGAGTAAACAAAAAAATAGGTGATACAACTATTGTGTCATCTAAAAGTAAGGAAATGAATGAGTTTAATCACTTTATAAACAACATGGAATTGGAGGATGTACTAATGTTGGGAATAAATTTTACTTGGTACAAAACAAAGGGTTATGCAAAAAACAAGTTAGATAGATTTTTGGTGTCCCAAGAGTGGTTGAATACTTGGCCAAATTGTGCTCAAAATATGCTAAACAAGGATGTTTCAAATCATTGTTCACTCTTATTAGAAACTCAAGCATTGATAGGGGGTCGAGGCTATTTAAAGTGCTTAACAATTGGCTTATGGATTTGGGGTTTTTAGATTTTGTGGAAAACACTTGGAAGAGTATAGATGTGCCAGGGCATAAAGCATACATTTTCAAAGAGAAGTTGAAAATTTTGAAAGGTTAATTGAGGAAATGGAAAAAAGAAAGTTTAGGAATTTACAAAATAAGAGCAAAGTACTGTTAGATAAAGTAAATGCTATAAATTTGAAGGATGAGGAAGGAATGTTAAAAATGGAACAGGTTCAACAAATGAGGGAGCTTTTAGCTAGATTTTAGAAAGTGTCTAGAAGGAATGAATCATTGTTACATAAAAAAATCTAGAAATAAGTGGATAAATGAAAGAAACTCAAATACAAAGCATTTTTCACTCAATGGTGAATTGGAGAAGAAGAATTAATGCAGTAAGGGATGTATGAATAGAGGGGAGATAAGAAAAGGACCTAACAAAAGTAAAAATAAAAAGGTAAAATAGTTCTTTGAGAACAAGTTCATGGAGAGTCATTTGCACAGACTAGTCTTAGATGGAGTACTGTTTAGAACTATTGGTAAGGAGTAAATTAGAATGCCAACAACAAGATTTAATATAGGGAAATTAAAAGTGTAGAATAGAATTGAGATGGGGGTAAAAACCCTAGACTAAACAAGTATAATTTTAAGTTTATTAAATCCTTTGGTCTATATTAAAACCTAATAAGCAATTTAATGTCAATGGGGTCCTTCTTAAATGAGAAAATCCATTTTTCATTGTTTTTTATTCCAAAAAATGAGAACCCACAAAGTTTGGGGGAATACAAACTCATTTCCCTAATCAATTGTATATATAAAATAATTGTAAAAATCTTGTTTAAGAGGCTAAAGGTGGTGTTGAGTACAGTAATTGATGAGAGTCTATTTTCTTTTATTGGAGAGAGGAATATGCTAGATGGGGTAATCATTGCTAATGAAGAAATGGATAAGCCTAAATGCAAAAGGAATTATTTTTTAATATTCAAAGTAGATTATGAAAAAGCTTATGACTCGATGTGTTGGGAACTCTTGACAAGCTATATGGGTTTCTCTAGAAAATGGATTGGTTGGATTAAAGGTCGTATTGAGACTACAACAACATCAATGTTAGTGATTAAAAATTCAATGGAAGAGTTCAAGGATAAAAAGATTGAGACAAGGTGACCATATTGCCTTTTTTTCTCGTTTTAATTGTAGTAGAACGATTAGGAGGTTTGATAAGGCATGTTATAAGATTTTTTGGGCTTCATAATGGAAAATGAAAGGTTGGACATATCTCAGTTACAATTTGTGGATTATACTTTATTCTTTGGTGAGACGTCATTATAGAATGTTATATCTTTAAAGAATATTTTAAGATGCTTTGAGTTAGCTTATGGCTCAAAGTTAATTTCTATAAAAGTAAGTTGGCTTATGTATGTAGCTATGGAGGAAAATGTAATAAAGAGGTTTGCCTCTTTGCTAAATTGTAGATCAATGTCCATTGCATTTGTGTATTTGGGCATTCTGGTGGGTATGAATCTAAGGCAAGCAGTGACTTGGAAACCAATTCTACAAAAGTTGAGGAGTAAATTGTCTTTATGGAAACTGAAACATCTTTGTTTTGATGGGTACATTTGTCTCATTAACTTGGTATTGTCTTTTGTACATTTATTCTTTCTCTCTTTATTTCAAAATTCCTAAAGTATTGCTAATCATTTCAAACAAATACAAAGGAATTTTTGTATGGGGTTAAGAGGAAGAATGTAATAAGTTAGCTTGGGTAGGGTAGGGGAAGGTATATTGTTCAATTTAAAGGAAGTGGGTGGGATGGGCATCAAAAATCTAAAGGCTTTCAATATGACATTATTGGGAAAAATTGAGGTAGAGGATGTTAACTAAACAAGATATAGTCTATGGTGTAGGGTTCTAAAAGCAAAATATCGGGAGATTAATGGACTGATAAAGGATAGGGTTTTCAATAGCAATCTATGTGGTGGAAAGATTTAGGGAAGATATATAGGAGTAGAGACCAAGAGCACCAGTTTGAACATATCATGGAAAATTAGGGATAGGAAGAAGGTGAAGTTTTAGGATGAAAAATTGGTAGGTGGTGAACATTTTTGGAAGAGGTATAAAAGGTTGTTTATAAATTTAGAACAACAGTAATGTAAGGTAGGGAATGTTAAGAGATGGGTGGAGGGAATTTGGTAATGAGATATTTAAGGTTAAGGAGGGAATGATTTGAATGGGAAAAGCTCTTGTTGGAAAGTTTCTTACAGGAAATAAATGCAATGCCTTTAAAACAAGACTAATGAAATTTGGACTTGGATGTGGCACTCTTTAAGTTACTACTTTGTGAAAACAACATATGCCTTGTTGTAAGAATATGGTGCTTCTACAAACATATCTTTCTTACGATGTTTTAGGGTGTACTTGTTCCGTCCTAAGTTTAGCTTTTTTACAGGGAGAATGTTGCGTACATAATACAAACAAAGGCTAACTTGAGGAAGCAAAATATCTTGCTAGGTACCCAAGATTTTTCATATCCATTCTACCATGATGAGGGTGAATCAACACGTCATCTTATGTTTTATTGCAAGTTCCCTTCCTTAATTTAGAAGCAATGTTATAAATGGTTATGAATTCAAGTGGTGTTGCCTGTGGACTGCATGACTCATTTCTTACAACATAGTTGTGGTTTTACAAGAAAAAAAATTTAAAAGAAGCTTGTTTGGTCTTTATGGATACATAGAAGTAATATTAATTTTTAAAATGAGATTGCTAATGTTGACTGCATACTTGATTTAATAAAATTTAGCTCTTGGTCTTGGTTAATAGTCAAGTTAATTGTTTTTTGAGTGGTCAATGAAACCTATAGTATGCTTGAAAGCTTTGTAGTTGTACTGTGTATAAGGGTTGGGATATTCCTTGTATCCTTTTATTTAATATAGTTTTATCTTTGACTTGATAAAGAAAAAATAAGTATTACTTATTGATATCTACAACATATATATTTGGTCAAGATTCATCTCAATGCAAATTAAAAAAAAAAAAAAAAGTGTGAGGCTCTTTAATACCAGACACCAAAAAGTTTTCCTTTCAATAAATAGTTGTTTGCAAATATTGAAAATAAAATTTTGGAAATGAGTACTTGATTTGGGGCGTATATACAAATTAGGATCCTCTTCAGCAAAAATTTCCTCCAGTCAAAATCCTGCAAAACTTGAACCCTTAATTGATTTTTGTACAACAAAAGAGGAGGAGAGAGTATGTAATTAATGGTCTTGATTTTTGCTGGAGAGAGAAAAGCTTGCAGGAGAGGATCCATACTCATGTATATACTCTTGACATGGAAAATCTTAGAAGAATAGAGAGAAAAATAATTAATATATGAGTTGTATGATGAAAAATAAATAAATAAATATACAAATAAATAATTATATAAGACAGGTATTAAAAAATAAGATATAAAAAAATCAGAATTATAAATTTTTAGTATACTTAGATAATGATTAACCCTACATAATTAAAATATCTCCTAATAATTTTTATCAACACCTTGTTATCCAATACTCTGAGCTTGGATGACCATTTGTGACCTTTTGCCTCAATGTGACTAATCTCTAATTTTGATCAAGTACATCAATTAGTTTGTTTTTTTCTTACGAATTGGCATGCTGACCTGTTTCGTTACTCATGATAAGTTGGATTGGATTGTTATCTTCTTAACCTTCTAAAAGAATGGCTATCTCTCATAGCAGGTCGATTTCTCCTGACATCTCTCTGACTCTCCATGTCGTCTTATTTCCTTATTTAAACATTCCCACTACTTCTTGCTTTCTATTAATAAAGGTTATAATGTGTTCACAATATGCATTTTTTTTTTGTGGTCCATATATTTAAGATAACATTAATCGTTGAAAACTATTTGTTTTGGTCAGAAAAATATGATTAAAATTTAAATAAAAATATTTCGTCCTTTTCTTTTTATCGAAAGTCAAATATTCAACAATTTTCTTCACTTTATATATAATGTGTAGCATGACTGAGCACATATGTCCAAAGATGCGAGTATGCGACTCATATACGCCCCACCATCATTCTTATTCATGTATGCTGAGAATTCTTCCACAGAACAATTTTCTTCGCCGGTTAATCTTATGATTACACTCGAACAATCCAATTTCCCTTTCACACCTTCACAAGCATTTGTATTTGATGTAAATGAAGAAAAGCTTGATCTATTTGTACAATCTCTATGGATCTTATTTATTTGTCTGGACCATACTATATCTATATATGTCAATCAAGCATGAGCAAGTGGGACAAAATAAGTTGGCATATTTAGTTTAATCATATTTTAAATGCCTCAATCTTATTACACTCGATGGAAGGACGTCTAGTCGTCTTCAATAGTCGAAATACAAAGTAACAGACAAATTCGACCATACACTAATTTAGACCACTGTTCCCACAAGAAAACATGGTCACTGACCGTTGAATTGGATTTTCTAATTGCTAGTAGCTGTTGGTGGGTAGAAGTGCAGCCATAACATAACCAAATAGAATAGAATACGCCGCCACTCACGCAACCGGAGAAAATATCGTGGGCAACCACATCTTGCGATGCCGACGAATCCACCACGCGTGATTAATTTCAATGTGGGTTGGGTTCGTTATATATTTTGTGCAATGTGTACATTAAATTCTGAAGAGACTATATATACGCGTCGGTGCCAGCATCAAGAAATTGGACTGTACTTTAATATATACACCAGCTGCGTGTGTACGCAGCGCTCAAAATTTAAGTCTTCTTGAGAAAATTTTAAAAAATAAAACAAATTTTTAAGCTTAATTTCTTTAGACAAATTAAAACAAATGCAAAAATGGTTTTGTTTATTTTTGAAGCTATGGATCTCAATTTGTCATTTTCTATTACCGACTATAATAAGCACAATCATTAATTGAAACTTTGAATTCCTGTGCATTACAAATAAACAACAATTGATTTGTGTGATCATGTGTTACGGCGATCTTTGGCAGTTTCTTTATGCGTTTTATATTTTTTTTGTTTGGTACATTAATAATTTGATCGACTAAATCTTAGTATCTGTCTTTACTTAAAAACTTTCATGCGAGTATACGACTCTAATTACTCAAACTATGATGGATTGGGACCGTTTCGTGTTAGGGTCCACGGCAAAAGTGATTTTCTTAACCATTACTCTTAGCACGAGGAGATAAAATATTCCACTTAAATTCGTTGCTGAGATATCAAATCAATTTTACTTTCTTTCAAGTTTATCCACTCCTTTCGTCCATTATCATCACGCATTGAAATCATATCACTTCGGACGACACAAATATCTTTTCACGAGTGGTTAGTGGTTAATTTTGTTGATTCATATATCCTTCAATCCTGACAGCTAGAATATATTTCGATTCACCACTAGAGAATGAAAGAATTAGCTATACGTTGCTATCCGTGTCAATGCATGCGTATTCTTACGCTTGTTGACGTCTATACACATGCATGAAATATCCCTTTCCACTAATTAGGCATGCAAGGTTGTTTCTTTTTTCTGTACATGAAAAAGATTGATTAATCTTCTAAAAGGTTGCAGAATTTTCAACATTAGATGCAACTTAATTTCACACAATTTTACATTGTTTATAGTTCCCCTGCAATTATGTAAAAGAAAACTCTTAAATATTCTTGGAGTACTAGTAAGATTTCTTATATATATCATCTTAGATTACGTGAATCATTATTAATTAATGTTTCTTACAATTTGAGACATAGTTGGGTGCAACACATGATTTGTTTCTTATGTACATATATATAGTGGGTCTTTGGGATTGTCTTTCTGAAAAAGAAACATAAATTGTAACTGGTAATTAATTTGATTTTGGCTCACAGCTGGCTGAAGTGATTGACAGTTCTGCACTTTCACTTCACAAAATGTGTACCGCGAGCCATGTCCCACGATCGCGTAGAATTGATATAGCAAGAATATGAAAGCTAACATCCAAGGTTTTCTTTATTTTCTTTCAAGTAGATGATGCGATAATATCGACATGCACACTCTACCACAAATAGAACAATGTCAGATTGAACTAAATTCCAACTAAGATGATAAGGTTAAGGCCAGTGGTATGTGTAGTCCGTACTAGCATTGGCAAACGTCTGCCTCATATTTTCACTCTGTTGTCCTAGTATTATTCTCTGAGGAATTTGCATGTCAATTTTATATTATGTTGAACCACGTCAATTTTGATGCACGAAAATGACTCAACAAATTGTGCAATCTCTGGCAAAGCCATATATGCATGAAAAGCGGGAGCGAGGCAACTAAGACAAACCGAGAACTGTATGTTTGTTATTAATACGTTCGAGCTTACGGTATCTATGTGATTTCGATCTTATGCAAACTTCCACGGCTTTGGACCACAACATGATGCCAACTTGTTGTAGAACCTAAGTCCTATACTAAGATATTCCATTCTTGAGATAGCGATTAAAGCACCGACGTTGGTTTAAAGTTCAAACATGTACCCTCTGTTGGGCAGGGGTGAATAGTGTGAAAATAAGGGTGGGAGGAAAGAAATAGGAGAGTGGAAAATAAGAATGTAAGTTTGGTATAGTAGAAATGGAGAGGGAATACACTATTCATTAGAGTGAAAATAGTGTAGAAATGAAGGTGGACCATGTATGAAGACAGTTTTACCCTCAAAAAAGTGTGTTTTATGTTGGGATAGTCGACTATTAGGAGCTTATAGTCGACTATTCAGTTTGCAACAGTGACCATGCTCAAAATGAGTTGTTGTTCGTGTATGATAGTTGACTGTTAGGTTAGGATAATCGACTATCATTAGCTGCAGCAAATAATATTAGCGATAGTAGATTATTCGGAATAAATAGTAAACTATTTTTATCCTTATTTCGCCACTATCCAACCACAATAGTCTACTATTGTTTTATATTAGTCTACTATTGTAGTCTTTCCATGCTCCAGACCAACTTCATGTAAATAAGAAAAAAAATGAAAATATAACATTAATCTAATTTCTTTCCACTCAAACTAAACAATCATACAATATTATTTCTAATCTATTTTACCCTTATTTCTAAACAACCGAACAACTTATATTTTCACTCTAATTTTTAGTTATTTCTCATCTTATTTCTCTCTAACCTATTTTTTTCTACTCTATTTTTTTTATGCTGCCGAACAGAGGGGTAAGATCAATACAGCTATTTTCACAACCTCTGACTTCTTCAGAAGAGAACAAAAGCAGTACGTACGGTTCTTCTACGAATTCTGCTACCGAAAGTGCGTCCAAAAAGCATAGCCCACTTGAAAATGAAGCTAACCGCGCGGTGACATGAAGAAATATATCCTTTATATTACAAATTATAATTCAACCCCACCGTACACACATAATGTGACCCATTGTTAGGAAAAATTAACCGCACAAACATAGAAGATTGTTGATGGACACACTTCAAGAGCAACTACTTTGCACTGCTCTCTTGGATGATAGTTTGATGCTTTTTCACTGGCTCTTTCTTTATAGCTAGGGTGGTGGTATGGCTTTTTCTAAAAGTGGAATTAATTTTCTATTCACATTTTCAAGACCCTCAGAAATTGACATATATCTTCTTTTAAGAGTTGAATTTTAATTTAAAAAATATTACAATTATCTTTGCAAATGAACTATGCATAACTTTAAGTAACTAAACAATTTTTCTCCTTTAATTAACTTATTTAAAAATCATGATTACTATTCCCAACATCAATAGTCCTTTTTTATTATCCAATTAATTCCTTAATTTTTTTTAAAAGTAAAAACAAGTCCTTATGAATTAAAATGATAAATAAAATGTTGAATTTAATAATTATTTCATATCTTTATAAGAAAATAATTTAATAACAAAAATCTTTAAAAAGAGAAATATAATATATTATTATTGACTGACTAGTGAGCTACTTACCTATTTGACTGTATATAACTATAGGTCCTAACTACATGCCTATGATGGCTATATTAGTGCTAAAGAATTTGTAGGTCAGCCTAATGCTTAGAAAAGAATGACATGCTATAAAAGACTTGAATTGAAAAGATATAGCGTATAGAAAAAAGATTAGTAGAGATTAATCTCTACTTAATAGTCATACTTAGAGAGGGAAAGAGAAACAAGAGAGATAAGTATAAGTACAATAAATAATATAATGTGATTAAAAAATAAAATAAAGAAAAAATAATAAGTGTTAACTATGATATATGAAAGTATTCAAGTATGATCACTCATAAAATATACAACATAGATGTTAGAATTGGATTGGGCTAGTAAGACTGACCAGTCTAATCAACAATCAGTCACAAGATCGGTTTGATCAATTTTTAAAATTGATTTTGTAAAGAATCAGTGTAAAACAGATTAAACATGTTAAAATCAGCAAATTAGTGTATAACTAGATATGACCGGTTAAGACAATTCACTTGAAGAAAACACTCCTATTTTTTAATTACAAAACTCAATATTATGATTATTAATGCAATTCTAATTCAAAATTATGATTATTGATACTTAACTAAATTATATATATTTAATTTTTAATTGTATTTTTTAATAGATATTATTGTGTATTGTTAAATTTAAATGCTATGACATATTTTGTTTGATTTTAGTATTTCATTTTAAATATTATGTGTTATGAGTAATGATATTTGTAAGTGAATTTTAATTTTAATTTATGAAATTATAAAATTTTGAGTTATTTTTTGTTTAATATTTCTTAATATATTATATTAAAAATTAAAATAATATTATTTATTTATTATTGATTCAACCGCAATTAAACCATTGAATGTTGAATCAGTATTCTTACCAATTTAATGACTGGTTTAGTTTTGAAAATCTTGATATAAATATAAGAGAAAAAAGGTCATGTACTAACAGTGTAAAATAATTTTACACTATCATTCAATGACAAACCTCCATTTATTGTAAGTTTGTTGACTTTTATAATAAATATAAATATACTTTAAAAGACATATTAATAATTTTTGATTGATTAACAGTGTAAATTTTTTTACATTGACAGTGTATGACCATTAAACTCTAAATATAAATGGGAATAAATTGTTTGTTTGATATTTTTTTAAAAGATAATTTGTTTTTTAATTATAAGATGTGTTTAAAAATTTTATAATAATCATATATGTTTTCCAAGAAAAAAGTAAAAAAAAAGAAGTTATTAGTACTTTTCTCATAACTTAAAGATAATTACTTTTACAAACAAACTTAAAAAGAGTGCGTTTGTTTAAACTTTTTTTTTAAAGAATTACTTTTTTAAGAAAACAAATCAATTAGTGAAAATTTTAGAGTATTTGGGTAAAAAAAATTTAACAATCAAAATTAGAAAGAAAAAAGTAGAAAATTGCTTCTTTTTTTTTAAAGCAACTTGGAGCTACTTTTCTAAAAAACTATTTGCGATAGAAGAGAAAGAAGATTAAAAAGATTTTTTTATGATTATAACCAAACACAAATCATCTTCTGCTTGTACAAGAATCTCTTAAAAATAAATCTTTTTTTAGAAATCACTTTTTTTTAGTCATAAACAAACGAGGCCAAAATTATATCGTAAAATCACTTTTTTTAAGTTTAAATTGACTATTAAGCCAAGGGACGAATTTATAACCCTCAAATATTTTGATAATAACAAACAGTTAAAATATATGTTTTTACGCAATCGTCTATTCATCCATAACAGGTTTATAAGCAACCGTCTGATATCTTTAAAAATATATCGTCTTTATCCTTTGATTAAATCAGTAACAGATCTTATAGACGATGACACCGTTCTAAAAGGACCTTTACATCAATCAGAGCGAAAGCTACCTCGAAACTTATAAAGCCTATATACCTACTCTCGAGGAAAGTCAACGAAAAAAAAGAATGTGTGTGCGAATGTCAAAACGGGAAAGCATACATGACAACTGCTACAAGATTGAGTGCAAGAATAGAAAAGATAAGCAGATTGATTTATCTTATCATATGACAAGTTGGTGAAAGGCATTAAATGTTGCATTTAATGCTCCAACAACCTTTTTCATCAGACGAAGGCCGTCTCTTGCAAAGCACTCAACGGATATTTTTGGAGAAGCCTATAAATAGAAGAAAAGACCTCTTTTGTGCAGTTGCTGCTGATTCTGAAAAATCATAACATCTTTAAGAAAAGAAAAAACTCTTGTATACTCTGATTGTAAAAAAAATTTTGTACTTCATTGTATATTCGTCTTTTAAGACGTTAAATCCAGTGAGGTAACTCACGCATAAACCTTTTTCTTAATAAGATTGGTGGAATCCTGAAGAGGCTTTGATTCAAATAATACTTGAGTTTTTACTTGGAGAGACAAGTAAAAGACTATTTGGGTTGAGCCTGAAGAAGCTTGTGGAAAGAATACTTGTAACTTGAAAAAGTTAGTAGAACTTTGTTGTTGCCAAGAACTGGACGTAGTCTCTAGGGTGAGACGAACCAGTATAAATCCTATGTACTTTCCAATCTGTCTTTCAGCTTTCGTCTATCTTATAAAACGTTTTTGAAAAACTTTTTGATCTTATTTCAGACCATACGTCTTTAACAAAAGTTTTGCGAAAATTTGCTATAACACAATTCAATCCCCCTTCTTGTGTTATCTTTGTGTTTTACATTGACAGATTCAACTACCGAGCGCGTACTAGCGCAAGATTGTTCCAACTTAACCAGTGATCTTGAGTTCAAACCCTAGATATGCAGTTGCGTTAAATATTCGGAGAGAGAGCTTTGCTTTTAGTGGAGAATACTTGTGGTCTATACTATAAAAATATTGATGGATTCAAATTATTTGGAAAAGGAATTTAGATATGAATGAAAAATAATCTATTATATTTTTCATAAAGAGTTTAGGTATAATAAATGATCATGTAAAAGTAAAATTTTTTTATTATCATCAAGTAATATATTGATTCATTAGTAAAAGAGATTAACTTCCTTAATAATTGTAATATAATACAACTAGTTAAGATTCTTTTAATAATTTGTTAACGCGTAATTAATTTGATGATAGAAACATTTTAAAATTGCTTGTTCCATTATCTTTAAGTTATTTATTAAGATCACACATTAATAAATTGAAAATGGAAATTATTAAATAAATTATAATTATTTAATTATAATCTTGAAATTTTAAAAACTATTATATTTTTTAAATAATTAGAATAAAAAATAAATGTTATTTTTATTCCGTAACCTAATATTGTTGTTTTATAGATCTTTAAATGCTCAACGTCCACATCTTGTTATTATCAAACGCAGGGAAAATTTTCTAAACGTCCACATCTTGTTATTATCAAACGCAAGGAAAATTTTCTTGAAATTCTACCTATTTATAACACCCAATTTTTCTAGATGTTTTTCATGAGTTTAATTTTCATACAATATTAAGTATTTTTACTGTCATTCAATCATACATTACAATATGTGATAATTTTTTTTTATTTTTATAATAATTACTTTAAAAATATACCTGAAATGAAATTTGATTAATTGATAGTATAAAATTTTTTACACTAATGGTACATGGAAATTAAACTATATTTTTCATTATATGCAATTCTAAGTGTTTAGTTTTTTTTTTCATTTTCTTAAATAATAATTGAAATTATTATAATACTCATGGATATTGTATTCAATATAAATTATCACGCATTTTACTAAATAGTTATTTTATAATAAATTAAATATTCAAAATTAAATTAAACTAAACATAATCAACAGTCAATAAAATATTTTATGAGTACCATATCCAGGAAAAGAAAAATGAATACCAGAGTAACACCCTTAACTTGTACATATGTATTTTCTTTTAAACTTAATTACACTTTTTGCTTCTAAAGTTTTACAATCTCACAAATTTTACTCTCAAAGGATTATTGTTCACGAATTTTGTCTCCTAATTTAAAAAATATCACAAAATTTTGTCCCAACGTATTTAAACCTGCCTCAATTAAGACAATTTTGTGGAAATTTTTTTCCTATAAATTGTTACAATTAAGACAATTTATGCATTTTTGTAAATTAAGAGACAAAATTTGCAAAAAAAAATTTCTTTAAAAGAAAAATTTAAGAGATTGTGAAACTTTGGAGACAAAAAATATAATTAAGTCTTCCCTTTAATAATGCGACAAAAGAATAGGATGTTCAACAACAATTTTTTGTATCAATTTTTTATAGTTATATTTTTACAATTTTTTTTATTTCAAAAAGTTAACCAAGAAAAACTCTTACATAATAAAACATTTATCACAGAAAGTAATCACATTTATTTAAACTTATTAATTTTATCCTTTATTTATTCATGTTTATATTGATTTTTTGGTTAATTTTTTTTATCTTCATTTCTTTTAGTCACTTTTGAAAAGGAAATGAAAAAGTTTTCCGTATGGGCTCTCAGAAGGAAAAGATTATTCAATTTAATAGGACCATAGAAAGCCCATAATCTTCAGTGGATTTAAGTCCGTTATATATTCTCTTTTTCATACTTTCCAGTATCATTGGGGAGAGCTGACTAAAACCAATCATTGGCGTGAGGCTATTCACCCCTTTTTTTACTGTTTGCACCGCTCGCATTTTAAAAAAAAATTTTTGGACATAAATATTCTTTTATACAAATTAGTTTTTAGAATGTAATTATTTTCTAATATATTATGAAAACTAGTTCTTATCATATAAAAATTTACATTAGTTTTCACAATGTAAATATTTACACTACGAAAACTAGTTTCCGTAATATAAAAAAATTACATTATGAAAACTAATTTTCGTAATGTATTAGAATATAATTACATTACAAAAATTAATTTCTCTAAAATTTGCAAAAAAATAAGGGGTGCAAAGATGAGAAAAAAGAAAAGTATTTTTGGAATATTAAAAAAAAAAAGGTGAGGGTGTGAATAACATGGGCTATATTTTACCATTGTCCAATGTCCAACAACATGTTTATGCTTTGGGACCTTTTTTTGTTTGCAATCTTTTTTTTAAGTTTTCAAAATACTTAAAATACCCTTCTGCTTTTTCTTTTCTCGTTCTCCCTGCCCCATTCCTCTTTTTCTCATGTCAACTCCCCCTTGTCTCTCCCTTTTCTTTTTCCGAATATTTCTTCTCTTATCTCTTTTCTCTTAGTCTTTTTTTTTTTCATTGGCATTTCTTTCACTGACGTTATCTTCTCTGTCCCTCTTTTTTTTTTTTGCAGGTTACAGACATTCTTGGAAACTAATTTCTGAAATGTTATTATACATTCCAGAAATTAGTTTCTAATAAAAATATTTTTGTCAAAAAAATAATATAAAAGCGGATGACAGTGTGAAGAATTAAAAAGGGGAGTGCGAAGCCCCGTTATGCTTTTGTTAGACTTTGTAAGTTATACGCTAGAAAGCAAAAGACAGCAATGGAAAGGCTATTCTTATTGAATATACGAATGGGTCGCGGATTTATCTGGTTTTTTTGCCAACAATTTATTGGTGTTATATTGGTCATTATAATCAAAAATTGTAAAATGCTACTGCAAGCCCATTTATACGAATTGCAATAGAATATTCTACAATTTGTCAAATAAAATTATCTCCAGTTTTATAGGAAAAAAAACAACCAGTTTCGTATACAGTAGTTACGGGTTTTTTTTTAATTTACTTTAGATAAAAATAGATGTTAATTATCATGCACTATCAATGTAAATATTTTTATACTGTTAATCAATCATAAATTATTGTCATAATGACTTATAAAATAATTATTATAAAAATCAATAAATTTAATATATATAATATTCTGCAATTAGATAACAGTATAAAAATCATTATGAAATGTAATTTATATTAAAAATAAGGAAAACAGCGAGCTATTCTTTATGAAAGTGCCACAAATTGCTCGAATTGAGAACATACTCTAATACATTTTTTCAAAATAAATCTTAATTAAAAAAACAAAGTATAAAACAAATTTTGATGGAATATAAAAAGCTCCTATAGTTTTACGAAAAGTGTTTCGTACTATTGTCTTAGGGAAAGCACTAGAGATTCCAGTTTTCATATACCAGGGAAAAAATGACGGAGGTCCTACATGCCAAGTATGGGGAAGCAAATAAGGCATACCTTACCCTTTGAGTGTAATTAATAAAACAAAACAACAGATGAATATTCTGCTTGAGGATTAAGAATTGTATTTCATGATTGATCAAAAGCTGTACATACGCTTATATAGATACAAACTTGTAATAGAAAGATAAAAATAAGATATAGATAGATAGGTCTATAAACCAGTAATCCTAAGAAAGATAAGGATGTACAGGTTTGAATTTAAAAGACTTATGCTATCCAACAAAATGATCTCCTGTCATCTTCTTATCTCGTATTAGTAATGTTTTGTTTGGATTAAGAGAGAAATAAAGAAAAAAGCATGAAAGAAAGAAATAAAAGATAAATAGAGTGAAAAAGATATGTAGAAAAAATTTCTCTTAAATTGTTTGGATGAGTAGAAAAGATAGTGAAAAAATAAATATATTATATAAAAAATACACCTATTAAAAAAATTTATTTTTTACTTTATTTTTTAGCAAAAAAATATTTATTATTTAAAAAATTTATATTATAAAAATAATTTAATTTTTTAAGTAGCACCTTGTATGCTTTTTTCGTATTGATTGCTTACATTGTGCAATTGGTTAAACACATTGTCTTAGTTGCTTAATCGAGAGCAAAATCAAGTCAAGTAAAACAATTTTATAACACAAAAATTTCCTTTATAATAACATTGACAACAACAACAATCTACAATACAAAACATCTCACTTCTAGGGTACATAAACACTTCACCTATCTCACTACATATGACTTATTCACTCAGTTTACCAATCCACAATACAAGGTACAAAATTAGCAAGATACATTAGTGTAAAATTGTATTTTAATATTATAATTTCTACCACAAACTATAAACCTTCTTTGTCAGTTCTGTTTTTAACAATTTTAACCTTATCCATCATCTCTACCTTTTACATTTCTCCACTTTCATTTACATTAGTTGGAGATACTTTATCAACTTCATCAACTCACAAAATAGTCAAAACTTACCTTATCATCCTGCAAATAAATTTTGAAAAAAAAAAATTACACATAATGATAAACATGGTCCAACACAACCCTTCCTAGATAATAAAGTTCAATAATACCATTGGAAGAGGATATGCATAGGATGATCTCCTTGAGTTTCTTCACATTCTAGCAATTCGTACAACTACTCTTTTCCTACAAAAGCAAAATGACATAGTATATTTTTTGCTTTCAAACTCATTTACTCTCAAGCTTGCAAACAAACTCTCACTCATGGCTTTCTTTTCTTGTCTTGAATGCAAAAATGGTATACCACCGCCCATCATTATGGCGTTGTGCTATTGTTCTTCAAACTCTGTTGTGGAAACTTAGGATTGTAAACAATGTTGGACTTTTTTTAAAGGTATAGAGAGAGACAAGGGTGAAACAAAAAAGTGACATTATCAACGTTAGTGTCATATTGATCCCCAATTATATCAACTTAGTCCATGTGATGTGGATACATGCATGGATGTTTACCTGGGTGCCACCCATGTACTTACTCGAGAAATTATCTTGAAATATGGTTAATGTTAGGAACCAATTGATACGCCCTTATAATTTTGGACCCAACTCGAATATTTACTCTTTATATATGTATTAATTAGCAATATTAATAACCTGTTGACAAAACCGACCCTGTAATGTGTTAACAAAATTTAGATCATCCCAACCATTGGTTTATATCCTACGATTTATATTCAATTAAACATTCTCAAGGTAAAGAGGGAAAAGTCAAACACACCACAAAAGATCGAATCCATTACTAGAAATACAAATACTTTGAGTGTGTTTATTTTACGAATTAAAAACTTATTCTTAGGAATGTGAACTTAGGAATTTAGTATTCCTATGTTTGTTATGATTTTAAAAAAAAATATTCTTTGATATTTTTTATTCTAAAAAAAAATAGTTATACCATGATTTAAGTCATTTCTATTCTCATGGTGAAGAATGGAAAAGCTATATTCTTATAAAATATGGGAAGTTATTTTCTAACCTAATTATAACTTTAATTTCAACTCTTATTTTTTATTTCATTTATTTTTAATTTTAAAAATATTCCTAAGAATGTTAAAATCTAACCAAATGTACGTTTAAATGTTTTCAAAAATAATATTTTTGGTTATAATATTCCTGGAAATGTAATTCTTGAAAATACAATATTATTCGATAAAACAAATGCCTCCTTTGCACTCAAAAAAAATAATCAAAAAGAGGTTCTCCCTAAACCCTGTAGTATAGACTGTGTTTAGTTTTCAACTTCAGTGCAAACCGTGATGTAGCTTGTAAACCCTTCTCTACACACATATGTTTCATCTATGTTCATTTCCATGACAATTGCTAGCTTAAAGTTCATGCGCAAACCCACTCTTTATCTTCCTTCCACTCCTTTCCAATGTGTTTGCAAGGTTGTCCCGAGATATATTGCCGCGGTTGAGGCCAAGGCCTTCACAAACAAACAAGGTAGTGTCTCAATCTGCGAAAAAGGCAAGTGAAGACTCAACCCAATTGTTGGTGAACTTAGGGTTTATTTTTTCAAACATTTTGTATTGAAGTTTTGTAGTGTGTAATTATGAAATGGATTGTGTTGTTAAATTGATGAAGAAAATGAGAAGGCATTGGCATGGAAGAGGCTGAATTCCATAGAGCTTGGGATTCATAATTCAATTATTAGAAGCATTATGAAGAAGGTTCTTGACGGGTTGAAGAAAAAGGGATCATACTCCTGTCACTTTTTAAGCTAGGTTTTATATGGAAGGTGAAGGAAGAGCATTTCCATGATTTTGTGTTAATTGTAAAATGAAATTTGTTGAATTATGGGCTTTAGATTTATATAGATATTACACCTCTACTTTATTGAAAAGTGACAAAAGCTAATGCAAATGAAAGACAAAAGCGACTGAAAATTGGGAGGAATTTCACTCACTTTATTCATCAAACACAAGCCTTTAACTAGGCATACATCAGAAACAAACCATAAAATTAATATAGGAATAGAATACTAGGAAAATTGAGCTGCAAGAAAATCTGAACTTCCTCCAACTTAGTAAAACATAACTTTTAGTGCCTAACTAGCAGAAATAAGTGTTAAGTGATAAAATGAAATAGTTTTATCTAGAATCCTTCCTTTAGGCTAATATTTCTAATATTTGTTTAAATCATAAACATCCTATTCTACAAACTCCTAGTTTCTCTTTCAATGTCTGAAATGTAGCTAGCTTGAGTGCCTTTGTGAAGATGTCTGCAACCTGGTTCTCACTTCTGCAGCAAACTAACTCAAAATTTCCAACTTGTGAGATATCTTAAGAAGTGAAATCTCACATCAATTTGTTTACTCCTCTTATGTAGAACAGGGTTCTTAGACAACATTATAGTGTGCATCTGGTTCTCATTGAAAACGTATTTATGTAACATTTTTTCATGTCAAATGTTTAAAAACACGCAAAAGCTACTCTTGTCCACTCGGGAAGATGCTCGTCAATCTTGAATGAATGCGCTCCCAAACACACTAATAGTTGAGTTGTTGTCACAATAGAGGAGAGTTAGTCCTTGCTGCCCAAAGTGAAGTTCTTCAAGAATATTCTTTAGCCAAATTGCTTGACAAGCATATACTGAAGCTGCTACAAACTCCGCCTCTGTTGTGGACAAAGTAACAATGGGCTGCTTTTGTGAAGACAAAGATATAGCTACTGACCCCATCATAAACTCATAACCTAATGTGTTTTTTCTATCATTTGGTTCTTGTGCATTGTCACTATCAGTGAATCCCACCAAGTCTAATTTTTCACCTCTTCTGTATAATATGCCTTAGTTAGTTGTGCCTTGCAACTATCTGAAAATTTGTTTTGTTTTAGTAGATGCATTTCCTTTAGAGACTTCATGAATTTGCTAATTGACAACTTGCATTATATCTGGTCTTGTTGTAGTGAGATACATTAAACTTCCAACAAGTTACATGTAAAGAGTGTTGTTAACACTCTTGCTTCTATAGTCTTTCACAAGATTTAAGACTACCTCTACTAGTGTACTAACTAGATTGTAGTCCTTCATTTGAAACTTGTTTAAAATTTCTTGAACATATTTTCTTTGAGAAATAAAAATACCTGCATCTGATTGAATAACCTCTGTGCCAAGAAAATAACACATCCTTCCAAGATCTAACATAAATCAAACTTAGCCATCATAAACTCCTTAAACTTGTCAAGCACAGCTTTATCATTTTCAGTGTATAGTAGATCATCAATGTATAAGCAGATCGACAAGATTTTTCCATCATCTCTAAATTTTATAATAAGTATATGGTCAAAAGGACATTTATGAAAACTTCTAAAAAAATTAGGCTTTAATGTAACTATACCAAGCCTGTAGGGCATGTTTAAGTCTGTGCAAAGCTTTTTTTAATTTGTACATTGTATGTTCTTCTCAACTTTAACATAAATAAGAGGTTTTTTTTTATAAACTCCTGCTCCTTTCATTCCCATGCAAGAAGGCTAGCTTGGCATCTATTTGAAAGATGGGCTACAAAATTTGTGCTGCCAATGCAATCACAATTTTGATTGTGTTGTGACTTACTACAAAAGCAAATACTTCCTTGTAGTTGATGGCATACTCTTGCTTTGATTGTATTGAGATAGCTGTGATTGTATTTGATCCAGTACAGATTATATCTACATTGCTATGTTATCAGGTCTTTATATATTTCTTTTATTTTTGATGGTTAATTATGTTTTTCCATTTTTGCTAGATTCCTATAATGTGAATGTCCTTTTGAAATGTCTAAAAATTGTTTTTCTTCTCCTTGTAGGATATGATGTATACCTTGTAGGAGGTTGTGTGAGGAATCTTATTTTAAAGTAAATACCAAAGGACTTTGATATTATAACTTCAGCTGAGCTTAAAGAGGTTGCCTACTATTTTGTTATATGTTTTTAAATTTTTTGAATGAAATGACAGTTTACTAGGTAGTACTATAGATCAAACATTATGTTAATTTTATAGTAGTTAGAAGGGCAACAAATGTGTTAACATCTACATTTGGCTTTGTGTAAAAAGTTGATTTATGCATTATCACTTGAAAACTTAAACTTTTATTTTGGGCTCAATGTCTTTGGAACTTAAAATTACATGATGAATATTGATTCAATTTACAGGTGATGAGAACATTTTCATGGTGTGAGATAGTTGATAAACGTTTTCCTATATGCCATGTTCACATGGATGGTACCATTGTTGAGGTTGGTATATTCCTATTAACTTTAAGGAATTTTAGTTTTGGTCTGAATTTTCTCTACTGAAATGCTTGCTTGAATTTATCTCTATTAAGTACTGAATTTCTTTTATCGCTTTTTTGTAATGATAATTTTACCTCCTTCTGATTAGGTTTCAAGTTTTGACACTACTAGGTGCAAGGTGGGTATTCATCATACTGAAGCACCTAATGGATGTGACAAGAAGGATCATCTTTGTTGGATGAATTGTTTAAACTAAGACTTTACAATTAATGGCTGGTGCACCAGTCCCTACAACTTAAAAAGATTGAAAATGCTCTCTCTCTTTAAAGGGGGAAGGTGCATGCCTACAATTGGCTTCTCTATAACTCTCTGCTTTGTTTAAAATTCACATATACTTTAGTTTGTAAAACTTAAATCTATTAACCAACTTCACACTTTTGCAGGTTGATGCTTGATCCATAAGCAAGAATTATCTATAATTATTTTGAGGAATAGAAGATATTAGAAAAGCTAACGTGTGCATGTATTTCATAACATGTGGTTTCTTATATTACTTTTGCTAAGCAGCAATTTAAGGCTTGTAACAATTTTCTGTGTCAATAGGTGCAAACAGTAATCCTTGTAGAAACTTCATTTTAGAAAGATTGTGGTGAGTTTCCTTGATTAATTACTTCATCTTGCTTTTCTGTATTTTATGCATTTTTTGCTATAAACTATTCTAAACTCACCATCTCTTTGGATTGCTTAGGCTTATTAAACACCTTTTTTTTTTTCTACAACTCATATTCTATGTGCAATTAGAATTGTTGATTGCTTAGGATTTAGTATTTCAAAGGAAACAACTTATTTTATTAAAAATTTGTCTTCTTTAGTATTAAGCCTTGATAAGGTATTTGTTAGAATATATAAAAAATATCCAATAATATCTTGATTATATCTTTAAATAATTTAGAGTATCTTATATTATCTCCTAGGATTGGTTTCCATATTTCCTAGTATAATCATGATTTGTTTTAGTTAAGATTATAATATGATATTAATATAAATAAAGGTTAGTGCTTAATGTTTTGCATCACATTATAACATATTAGATTACACAGGAGAATATTAATCAAAGTCTTTATTCTCTTGGTTTCCCCTTTCAACACCTAAAATCCTATAATTTCAACATGGTATTAGAGCGTAACCATTCTTTTTTGGCCTACCCCAATTACTACTCTGCTTCGAATTCCTTAAAATCTGGAGCTTTATTTTATTACCATCTTTTCTCCTTATGGCAATCTACCTTTTGTTGCGCAGTTTGCCATTATTAGCAAATTTTTTGCCGACTTCTTTTCTAGTTGTAAATAACTCAAACCTCCACTATTACCCACTCCTGCAATGGCTCCAATCATCAAATTAAGGCCATTGCTTACCTCAAAATGTGACAACTGTTTGTTTCCTAGAGGATCAATTGCCACTAAATGCTACATGCATCCTTACTCGCTACTGTCCATTCATTTTTTTGTAGTGAATCTACTGCTTTCTAAATGGCTTCTTTTGCCCCAGTTCTAGCCATCACAACACCTCCAAACCTTGTTTGGATGTTTAAGTCTCTCCTTCTCAAACACTAGGTCCATTGAACCTTTATTTAGCCCCTTGGGATCCATATCCTCATGTTTCTCGTCATTTCTTTATGTACCAGATGCAATCTGGCCCTTTGCTTTTGTCCTAAATTCGATTTGGCCCTAGCTTTTCCCCTAGACATTGTTTGGCTCTAATATTGGCCTCACCCATGCTGTTTTTTATCCCTGATTTGATCTAACCTTTGTTTTTGTCCCAAACATAGTTTATCTCTTATCTTGGTCCCATACATGGTCTAGCTTCCACTAGTCTCTCTCCCAAATGCAATCTGGCCTGATTTTTGTCCCAAACTTAGTTTGTGCCATATCTCAATCCCAAACGTGGTTTGGCCCGACTAATCTCCAATCCTAGACACTCTTAACCTGCTAGTCTTTAGTCCTAAGCTTTTCCCTCATCTTTGTTCCTAAACCATGCAATGTTTATCATGATATTCTCTTTCCACCAATGATCATTTTGATGACTTCTTTTCATTAATGAGTCATATAGTGATAAAAGTGGATATGTTTCATCCTAGCTTCCCATTATGAATCATATTGATGGTGATTTCTCCTATCTCACTGATAAGTCATAAGATGATGAATTCCTTCCTTAGTCTTGCAACATTCCAACTAGCTCTCTAGGATGGGCCATTTTAGCCATGTTTGGTGGAGCCCATATTATATAAAGGGTTTATATGTAACAAACTTAAAGCTTAGTAAGCTTTAGCTTGAGAGGGATTTTTAGAATATATGGAAGTATCCAATAGTATCTTGATTATATCTTTAAAATAATTGAGGGTATATTAGATTATCTCTCAGGATTAGTTCCATATTTTCTTGTTGATCTCCTAGGATTAATTTTTGTATGTATTATATCTTACTAGTTAGGATTATGATCTAGTACTAATATAAATAAGGGTTAGTGCTTTATGTTTTGTACCACATTATAACACATCACAATACACAAACAAATATTATTCAAAGTCTCTTTTCTCTCGATTTCCTCCCTCAATACCTAAAATCCTATAATTTCAATAGTATTTAAAATGTTATACTTCTCTACTTTACTATATATGTTGAAATCATAAGGATTTAGGTAGGGAAGGATTGAAAGGAGAAGATAGAGATTTTGAATAATATTATAATGACATGATATAAAAGATAACGTACTGACCCCTATTTATTCCAATATTAGATCCCTAATCCTTATCAAATATAGAAATAAATCAAGAAATATATTGAAGTATGGAAACCACTCCTAATAGGTCATCAAGATACTTTAAGATATTCTAACATAAAATAATGATATTATGATTTCCTATAGATGTTCTAAACATACTAAAAGGAAATAAACTAAAAATATATCTACTGGCAGGAGATGTGGTCAAACTAGGGACAGGGATCAAATTACATTTGCTTGTAGCAAAATATGATGTAACAAAACTAATCTATAAGAAGACAGTATGAAATGGAGCAAGGCTATGGAAGATAGACTAAAGCATAGTCAGTTTTTGGAAAGATAAGCTAAAATGAAGCCATTAGGCAAAAATAGAGCTAATTTGCTGAAAGATAAGCTGAAACATAGCTAATTTGTGGACATGTTGAAACAATAGCAAAGACTCTTGATAGAATAAGAGCTTGAGACTAAAACTCAGTATGGCAAAACCAACAAAGGAGAAATTGGGAGCAAATAAAGATGAGAAAAACAATAAAATAAAATATAGGTTTTGTGGTATGAACCCCATAAGATAGAAGGAAGAAACTATCCTTAAGTTGGATACCAT
Organism: Spatholobus suberectus; assembly: GCA_004329165.1. Taxonomy (NCBI): domain Eukaryota; kingdom Viridiplantae; phylum Streptophyta; class Magnoliopsida; order Fabales; family Fabaceae; genus Spatholobus; species Spatholobus suberectus. The sequence goes on from CM014729.1 coordinate 67,678,454, forward strand.
GTTGAAATTATAATAATTTCAGCAGAGAAGGAATAAAAAAGAGAATAATGATTTTGAATGATATTCTCGTGTCAATGATATGATATAAAAGATAAAGCACTAACCCTTATTTATGCTAGTACTAGACTCTTAATTCTTATAAATAAAGAAAGAAATCTAGAAACATAATGAAATATGGAAACCACCTTCCATAAGATCATTCAAGATACTTTAAGATATTCTAAAATACAATAATGATATTCTGAGGTATTTCATAGATATTCTAACAATATTTATACTAATCTCCTGACTAATTTGTTTTCCTTTTTTAATTGTTTTAGGGTAGGCTCTTGATGGAAATGAATTATATGGTAGCATATGGTTCTGGGGAAGCTTCATTGAGGCTATCATGGAAATTCGGACTTCTAGATATACTTATCCCTTTTCAGGTAGATGTTGATTTTACATTTAATTTTTGAATCCCAATGATGGAATGTAAGTTTAATTTAGGTTCAATATTGCAGGATACTTATTTTACTCACCACAAATTTTGAAAACAAGACAGAAAAACCAATAGGCTTCTGGTAACCCCATACCTATTTATGGAGTTTAGACTTGTGATGTTTATAGGATATGGATTAACTTCCCAACATTAATCTAAGTGGAATAGCATACTAGATATCAAACTTCCTAAATTAACTCAATAACTTGTTTGTTATCCTTCCTATCTATCAAATTTTGCATTAAAAACATGTACATGTTTGGAAATTAATTCAAGCCCTCCCCGATTTTGCATAATCCTTGCATATGCTATAAATTAGAATATGCAATATGATGGGTTACTTGGTTACTGAGGACACATAATTTTTTTTAGGGGTGGGGTATTTAGCTCTGTTTGATTACCTTGACTAAGTATTAGCATAATTAGGAACTCATTCTTATTTTAATCATTTAAGTTATTCACTAAAGCTTTTCGTACCAGTTTTACAGACATATGACCAAAATCTTTGAATTTCCAAGTGGTGAGTTAAGGGCAAGAGTAACTAAGTAAGGTAGGAATTTACTTCTAATTTTGTTGTGGCTTATCAAACTTATCACAGCATAATAATATTTGTTTCTTGGGTATTATTTTAAAATGCATAACATAATAGCATTGCATTAACACTTCTCTTATTGTGTCTTTTGGAATTTTATTTCAGTCTTTGTTCTCCAATTTGGATAAACTTTTGGCACCTAATCGTCCATGTCATAATAGCTTATGGTAAGATCTATGCAACAACAATGCCTTTATCTCCCTTGTTTTACTTTGTTAGCTATATGTGATAAACATAATTGTAATGCTGTGTGAAAAGAAAATCCATAAGAATAGTTCTGTAATTTGCACCAGAACTCCAGTTAAGTCTTCATTGAAGATCATGCTATACAATGGCATGTGTTTGAAGACATGAATTAAGTTTATTTGTCTTTTCTCCCTTCCTGTTTCAAAGTGAATGTCTCACAAAGAACCTCTATTTCTTGATTCATTTGTCATCAAATGGTTTACTTCAATTTTCTTCTTTTTTAAAGCAGTTTATATAACAATTTGTTTGTTATTATCAATGTTTTTAAAATCGAACTGGTTATTGAACCGGTTAAGGCACTGGTTCAAGGTTTAATGGTTCAACCGAGGTTGAACTGTGGTCGAACCGGTATTAATAAAATAATAATAATTATTATTAAATAATACATAAAATAATATTAAAAAAGCATAATATCATAATTTTGTAATACTAAAAATTAAAAATAAAACATAATTTTATAGGTTCTTGACATTTACAATACCTATAAGTGCAAATCAAATATGTTATGATACTTAAGTATAAGTTTTAACTATACACATCAACATTTATTAATAAAAACAAGTTTATATTTAAAATAAAAAAATGATAAATACTTTAGGTTGGTTTTTATTTTTTTAAGAAAAAAAATCAAAATAATGTTATATTAAACATTTTTCTTTAACCCGCTGTGAACCAGTTTTTAGCCGATTTTTGACCGATTTTTTTTTTAGGCTGGTTCTATGATTTATTTGAACCGGTCAGGTGACCGGTTTTTCGGTCCGACCGGCCGGTTCGGTCCGGTTTTCAAAACAATGGTTATTATTGTGTTACATTTTTTCAATACCTATTAAAAGGATGATCTAATGCATGATGCTCCCACCTAGTGGTTTGCATATACCCACTAGGACGTGCATGATCTATGGACAATCCTTTTTTCTTTTTTTGCTTTAATAATTGAGTGGGTTCTAAAACTAGAACCTAAGGAAGGGTTAGGGGGAATGGAAACAAAGGTTCTTTCCTCTAAAAGGGGGAGAGGGGGGACCTCATTATTGGTCCTAAATTAGATAGAATTGAAGACCTCATAAACTCATGTGCCAAAGACAAGGTCTGTGACTATTTAAGCAAAATGCCATGCCCATAGTCATTTATGCTAATCTTTTATCTTAGGTTAAGCTATAATCTAAATTCAGAATTGCCTTGGGTAAAATCAAGTGCCACGCACCAGCGTGTCTAAGAAACATTTATATCATTTCTATTTTTTTTTTTCTTTGTAACAAAGTTTTGAGTCTCCTAAAAAAAATTCTCAGATACTTTTGAAGCCTTTGTATATATAAATCACTTAGTCACTTTCATAATGTGGGTATGATTTAAGTTTTCTTTTTTTAATTCTCTTCAATGGTAAGAATTATGTATGAACATTGTTTTTCTTCTACCCATTATTCTGTGTTTAGGTGGAATGTGATGCAATCCATTTTACTATCAAATATGCTTTATTAGAACTTAGGATACTAATAACCTGATTACAAGTTGGGTCGACAAAGCAAAGTTCATTTGGAATCTATGTTTTCCAGGTTGTTATCCTAGTGTTCCATAAAACATTGAGTGATTGGCCAAAGGACACCAAGGGAGTTGATATATTTAGCCTTGCAGTCCATAATGGTGGAAATTTGTTGGAAGTGATAAACATAGCAGGGATGCACAACAGATCACATGATATCAGATTTCTTGAATTATTAGATCCTTTAGATTTGGATGCTAAGGCATTGAAGCTGAGATTTTGGATCTTACTAAGACCATTAGAGGGACAATGTTATAGATGACAACTGAGTATTTTATATCTTAGGTTATGGCTAACTATCCTTAAGCCCCTCATTTATATTTGGTGAGTATCTTCCTTATTCATTTTTATGTATATGTGAGGACAATGTTGTCTAGTAGATGGACTACACTAGTACACTAGCATATAACTGAATTTTACACCATCCCATTAAAAATGAAACATACAATTTCCCCCACTAAAAGCACACACATTCTTGTGCAAAACATAGAAAGAGAGAGAGTGTGTTTGCATCAGTTGGGTTTCTTGTAATTTAAATCATATTCAGACCTCTAATGCACCAATACATTAATTTTGGTCCAGGTATTAGTATTGGATACATATCCAATATTGCTACATTTCAATACTACATGGATATGTATCCAAAGAGTATCCTTAATTATGGTATTTAAAAAATAAAAAGTAAAACACCTGATACGACTGAGATACGATTCAATTCGTAATTTTTAGATAATGAGTATGCTTCGATGCTTATTTTTGGATATAGAAGAGAGGACTTCAAACATGAAAAAACTCTCACGCATCTGGCAACGAAAAGGAAGAGACGGCTTCAGTGCTGTGTGTCTTTCATCTTTCTGTTCTTCTGCTCTTATGTCATTGGTATAGAGAGCATATCTTTTTTTTTTTCCTCATTTAACTTTATAGTTTCCCTTTTTGTGTACCTCAATTCTAGCTGTACTGCAATTTCCACCATTCTTTCATTCTAGATTTTAATATTTTAATATTTATGTTTTGTCAAATTGTGTAAACAACGTTTTCCATTCTAAATTCTACTATCTTAACATGTATTATTATATATTTATAATTGTTTAGTGATTATATATTTTTATTATATAATAGTAATAAAAACATATACAAGAGTGTTTTTTAAAAAATATAAGTGATTAGTGATTATAAATTTTTATTATATAATAGTAATGAAAATATATTAGAGTACTTTAAAAAATATGTATCTTAAATGTATCGTATCCTATATTTTTTAAGAATTGACGTATCGCTGTATCAGATAAGTATTGTATATCATATCTGTACATCATAGTTTCACGCTAACAAGGAAGATTCTTTGCTAGTCTGTATCTTAAGAGCAACATGCTTTTTTAATCCATTTCTATCCCCAAGTGCTAGCTAGGGGATTTTTTTTTTCAAGTACATAAGTTGAAATATGGCTCGAATATTGAAACATTAAAGGATATGTATATAATTTTTTTCAACAAATTCATGTAAAAAAACAATTCATTTCATTAAGATAATGAGAAATTGAGTTGTACTTATTTGGAATATTAACTCATCATTTTGTAATTTATTAATTCCTTATCTAATGATTGATGATGTTATTAAACAATTCAAATTGCCAAATCAACCAAATATTAGAAATATACTTTTTATTATGTTTAGGGGTTTATGTCATAGTTGTTAAAGTCACATGTTTTGATATGATTCAACAAGCTAGTGATTCATGTCATATGAGTTATAGATGGCTTTGAATCGAGCTAAGGTGGTGATTCATATCATATGAATATGATGAGTTAGAGATGGCTCTAAATCGAGCTATTCCTGCATGAACCAGTGTCATTTTGTATCCCCAATACAAATTACACAATCCTGTGAGTCTTTTTCTCTATTTTGCATCAATTCTCATGAAAGAAATTGAAAAGTCAAATACGCTTAAATCGTTAAATGAGAAGGAGCTAAAGAAATGCTCTTGGACACATCCTATTTGAGTTTTTCAATTGTTTTAATTTCATTCGAGCTTTAAATAGTCACTTATTCACTCTATGCACCCCATGTGACTCATTGGTTGGTTTATTGCTCTATATTCATTAGTTTGAAACAAAGGCTTCATGAAGCCACTTAATCACTCTATAAGGCTTTATTTGGTTATATTATTGCTTTGTTTTCATTCTTCTTAAACATAGGCTTTGTGCAGTCAACTTCATGTGTCTCTTAAGGCCAAGAAGAAGGGGAAGATAGACGTTACCTAAGAACATTATATTATTATTGACAATAGATTACATGTCCAATGTACAAACAATGTGGGAGTGCTCTTAGGCTAAACTACCAGTTAGTCAAGAATTAAGAGTTATGACTAATTTGTTTTATTACTTGTGTGTTATAGGTTTTTTTATTTATTAGCTTCTGCATAAGTTGATAGTGAGACTTAGTTATCACTCATAATTTACGATTTTATTGTAAAAGACTTGTGGTTTAGTTGTTTTGTGAATTCATAGATTAAATTGTTAAATTGAGCATTATACATCATTTTTATGATATATTAAGCGATTTGTTTATTGTGTCTCTAAATCATATGATTTGATACTATTTATGATTCATTGATTCAAAAATCAGCATTTCGATTTGTGATTTGATAACATTTGTTTAGGTCTTCTATGTTATTATATAAATATTATGGTTCAATGTATTCTGACATGATATACTGGTGGAGATCTGGCATATCACTCTAGGACTAGATTTTTCTTTAAAATTAATTTGACAATATAGATTCAATTTCTGTATCACATCTTGTTTTGATTGATAAGTGTAATACATTGAGTATGCAAGAACTTTTTTTTATTTGTGTTTTTAATCTTTGTCAATTTTACAGGTATTCATCCCACTAGCATTATACCTAAAAGCGTATAGCATTTTTGATTGTGTGAGAGTGGGTGCCAATAAGAAATTTTTGTTAAAGCAAGGCAAAAAATTTGATTACGAGTGCAAGTATGCCATGTTTTTGCAAGGGTTGTATTTGAAACCATTTACCCACTTTACTAGAGTCAAGAACAACTAAATTTCACAGCGAGACTAGTTGGAGGTCTTTATGATTAATTATGAGAAACAACATATTGCTAAAGTAGGCATTTTGTCAAAGGGAATAATCTGGTGAAAATTAGAATGATTTGGTGAAAGGTCTAAATTCCAGGCTCAAAGCAGTGCTTGTAGGAATTATCATCAATTTCTCGTCAATTTTTGAAAGAAAGGAATACTAGTGCACCACCCTACCCTGGTATGCAATATGCCAAACCCTCTTCATAGCTAGCGAATAATAGAGAAAGCACTTTTTCAATTGTAAAGGAAAGCTTGTATCTCAAGGTATGCTATGAAGCATCCTATACTAAACATAACGTCATGTTGTGTATTTAGCAATTTCAAATGTCCTCATCATAGAATAGCCCAAGTATATTGCGAAATTCACAAAGGAAAAATGAGCTCTTGTTAGCGAATGAAACACAGAATTTTGAATGGATTTGAATGCTCTTACAGTTTTGAATTTGTTTTTTGTTTTATACCAAATTTTTTTATATATTTTGTCTAAGCTGCACGACATTCCCATCCCTCTTCCTCCTTCCCCTCCCAAGCACACATACCTTTTTTAACAGACTATTGCAATTTATTGTAAACGATACAGACCACGAAGATGTGATGATATTCCCTTGCTTGATAAGCATATTACAATAGTCTTGAGTTACCTTCATTTGTCATTAGAATAGATTTATTTTATTTGAGTGTTATTTAAAATATTAGGGTTAGTTTGAATTAATTTTAGAGGTATGGGTTAAGCTATTTTTCTTTTAAAAAATATTTTTATTTTTTATTATAAAACATTCAAACAACTATAGCTTTATTTCCTTTTTTGGTCTTAGACTTTTGGTATCTAAAAGTCACTTTGAACCCCAATTATTTTGACTTTGATTGGGTGAATTTATTTAAGGGGGGCAAAACTCTCTTTGTATCTATTTTTTTCTATACACATCCAAACTTGATACCTTATCAAAAAAGGAACTAAGCTTCTTGCCACTGAGACCAATGATCGTTGGTAAATATAACTTTCATTTTATTATATCACATTTCATTTTATTCCATTCATTATTAGATATTCAATCATAATTGTTGAGAAAAAAGACAATTTAACTCCAACATTTTAATAAATAACAAACTATATAATGAGATGAATTAGTGTATTTTAATCGTTAATGTATTTACTCTAATTGTGCGAAAAAAAAAATAAGCCCTTGTTTGGTATGCATGGTCACCGAAGAAGGGAGAGGAAGTTTTTAAATTTTTTAAAAATTTTCATGGTTTGGTTTAATAGAAATGACATAGAAATTTTTATATATTTTGTGGGTCCCACTGAGTATAATTTCTCTCCTATCTTTTTATTCAAACTAAACAACCTTACAATATTATTTCCAACTTATTTTTCTTCTATTTCTCTCAAACCAAACAATTTAAAAATTCAAATTATTTCCTATCTATTTCTTATTTCTTAACTTATTTCTTATCTATTTTCATCTACCATATTTCTCTCCTTTCTACCAAACAAAGCCTAAGTGACTAAATTTAAAGAAAGTCAACATTGTCCTACAAGAACATTGTATGTGAGTTTTGTTTTATGGAAATTTCGTCTTAAGTTTATCCTAAAAAGGATTTGTTTTTAAGAGCATCATTGATGATCCAAAAGAGACAAAAAAAGTATCAAAAGTCAAGATTTGGCAAGAGAAATAGTCTAAAGTATTATCAAGAAGATGAAACAACTTGGAAATTCAGTAATGTCAGTGTGTCACTCATAGGAATGAAAAGTTTTACTTATATTTACACCACAATTGGAAGATTAAACACATCTTTAACAATAAGAAGAACACAATGCCATGTATAAAACATTTATCGTTCATTTAATTATTCAACGTTCAAACTTAGTCAAAGTCTCTCAAATTGAAGGTTCCCTTGAACGTCTCTTTCAAAGACTATAAATATCGCGAAGGTTTCGTTTATGGAGCGTTGGCTACACAAATTGCAATTACTCATCTTTAGCAAATTTGCTATTCATTAGTTCTTTGTACAATTATCATAAATACCTAGTAGAAATATTATAGCAACTACATTTATGAGTTCATATTTTTTTTTCTCTATTCAACAATAGTTGTCTAGTTATTATTTTATTGTACACTTGGTGTGTGGAGCTTAAAAAGACTTAAAAGTAAAGAATATTTGGGACAATGACTAAAAAGACAAGTGAAATACTATTTTGTTATAGGAAATGAGTTTTCCTTGTGAATAATTGTTTCATTTGAGTGGAAATCTTGGTTGGAAGTTAAGGATTGGACCATTTGGATGTAGTTCAAGATAATTACGTAAACCCATAAACACCATGTGTTATTTTTTTCCTTTTCTTTTTATTTTTCATACTGATTGAAGATGGAGTTGTTTGTTAAAATTGTTTTCTAGTTCTTGTATATAGTTATTCTTTCATCATCTTAGCCTTTTAAGATGACACGTAATCTTTTATTTTTGATAGCTCCCTTACTGCTACCCTTTTATTATAAAAGTTTTTGAAAAAGGTTTTAAAGTTTTTAATACTGTAAAATACTCTTAATTAAATGTTTTAAACTTTTTTTTGGTAGAGACTACAAGTATCCTCTACTGGAGGCAACTTTGTTCGAGTTGTATAGGACTACTATAGACGATAAAACTCTACCTTTAGGTAGGACCATTATGGACCGCATGTGTACTAAATGTTTTAAACTTTTGTTTCTTCATTTAGTGTTCTAAGGATACTCATAATATACTTGAGTCAAATTTAGAGATGAAAGTCTTCTTTTATTTTTAACAATAAAGCAAGATTAAATTTATGAGCTTTAACAAGTTGACAAGAATTCCATTTTCTACCCCCAATGTCGCCCTTGTATGGCAACATGAGGTGTAAAAAATAAAGAGATCAATGAAGCTTCTCTTGCTTTTGGCATAGGCCCCAACGAGGAGAAATTATTAAGAGGTCCAAGACCATTATGGTTCCAATTAATCTCCATATAACTCATAATGGAGTGTTAATTAATTTTTCTCATAAATTGAAAAACTTGATTACATGTCACCTAAAAATTGGTCGGGACCATAGACATTTGGTGGTTCGAGACTACCTAATAATTTCTCTCTGACCTGTTTAGCTCAGTAATATAGTGGACACCTAATAATTGCATCATTGTACTTGGACTATGAGGAGTTTTATAAAAATTATAAAATACTTAACTGGGTGACATTTTTCACATTCCATTTAAACTTATTACTTTTTCACATTTATTCTATTTTTCAAATTTATATTTATTTAAATTTTTTATATATAAACAAAAGCAAAAGTATCATTTGCATTTATTTATTTCACATATGATATATAATACAACAAAATATGATAAAAATAAATTAAAATATTTTTTATTTACACTATATAAAAAATATCTATAATTAAGATGAAGTAATTTAATTGGCAAATTTTTTAATAACATCTCCAATAATTAATATTATATTTAATGAATATATTACAAAATCTATCTCATAAAAAAATATCTTTCATTCATAAAAACATAATACAACTTTGACAATAGAATAAAACATACAAACAAATGAAAGAATTGTTTGTTATTTAAATAAATTAAATTAAAATAACATAACATAAAAAATACAAGGAGGAGAAGGAATAATTCATTTTGTCTATTTTAGTTATATAAAAATATTTAGATGTTCATTGATGATTATTCTACGAGTTTGTTTGATTAATAGTAATAGTAATATAACATTTCAATACCAACATGGTGTGGTATGATTGACAGATAATCTTGTTCTTTAAGCATGTGGTTAGGAGTTAGATTCTCAAGTCTGTGTATATGAAAAATATTTATTAAGAGACGTCAACCCCTTGTGTGTATATTTTAAGCTATATATGTAATTTAAAGGTAAGATTATTAACACCCATATTTATTTATTCACACCTTGTTTTAAATGTCTATATATATAATTACGTATTACTATATTCTTTTTTAAATTATATGTTTTTGTTAAGTTAAACTTTTTTCATTTATAAATGACTATTTATCCATTTGAATTTGTAATATTTCTTATTAATATAAAAAGTATAATGTTAATCATCATACTCTTATTATGCAAATTAGAGAGATAAAAAAATGAATTATCTTTTCTTTCTCCCATTTTTTTAATTATGACATTAGTGTGAAGTATCCACTTGCTTCAGCGATAACTAATCTTGATTGGAAAATCTGGATGGCCACCTTCAGTGAGATTTTCCCTCCTAACTACTGTTCTTAGACCTTGCTTAAAGAATTTGAACCTAGTTCCACTTAGACCAATATAATATTGATCCTCCCATTTTGTTTATTTGTTCTTTGTTGTGTTTTTATTTTATTGTCAAGTTTATAGTTAATATTTTATAAATAAGATATAATTTTTAATTTTTATGATATATTCATTAAATATATATAATACTTATTTATTAAACATATTATTAAAAATATTACTATTTAAATAAACATATCATAATTATAAATACTTTTAATTTATGTGCATACAAATCTTATTTTATTTTTAATATATTTTTCTGATGTACAAAAGAATTAAATTTTAATGATTTTATTTTTTATGTACAAAATGAATAAAAATAAATAAACAACAAGCATTAAAAAAATATGGAGTATGAATAGACATTGTAGAACACAAAGATAACATAAGAAGGGGGTTAAATTGTGTTATAGCAAATTTTTGCAAAACCTTTTTAAAGACGTATCGTCTAAAGAGATAGTCAAAAGATTTTTCAAAAACGATATTGTAAGAAAGACGAATGCTGAAAGAGAAGCAGAAATGCACATAAGAAATATACTGGTTTATCTCACCCAGAGACTACGTCCAATTCTTGGCAACAACCAAGTTTCACTAACTTATCCAAGTTACAAGTATTCTTTCAACAAGTCTCTTCAGACTCAACTTAAGTAGTCTTTAACTTGCCTTTCCAAGCAATAACCCAAGTATTCTTTGAATCAAAGCCTCTTCAGGCATCTACCAATTTCTTAAAGAAAAGGTTGAATGTAACATTCTGGGTGCTGACGAGGGCGGGGAGTGATCGCCGATGTAAAAAAGATGAGGCACAGACAATGAGCGACTCTTGGCAGGCTTCTAACGGGAGGGACACATGAATGAATTGAATATACACCTGAATGAGAGGGATCTACAGGCTGTGCAAGTATGGGACTGTACAGTTGAGGATAGCTTAAAGGAATTAATAAGTGCTACCTATACTAACAAGATGCATCTACTTTTCGGTAGACCATCACTTAAGAACTCCACAATTAAGCATGCTTGATTTGGAGCAATTTAAGGATGAGTGACCTCTTGGGAAGTTTCGTAGGAAGCGTGTGAGTGAGGACAAATCACGCTGAAAAGTCTTGTGTTGGTTTGTAGGGATAGTCACTCTTCTTGAAAATAGCCAGGCATTACATTGAACGTGAGTTACCTCACTTGGGTTTAACGTCCTAACAAATGAATATACAATGAAGTACAAATAATTTTTTTTTACAATTAGAGTATTACAAGATGAGAGTTTTTTTGATAGATGGAGATTTTTAATTAGTTAGCCAACCAACATTTGAGACTGATGTCTCTTCTATTTATAGGCTTTTCTAAAAAAATCATTGTGAGTGCTTGCAAGAGACAACCTTCGTTTGTTGGAAAGAGTTGTTGAAGCATTAAATGTAGTATTTAATGCCTTTTACCACTGTCACTTGATATAATAAAGCAGTCTGCTTATCTTTACCATTCTTGTACTCAATCTCGTAGCAGTGATCATATTTCCTTACATTCCTTCTTTTATGCGTAAAGTGATCTTTCCTCGAGAGTAAATATGTAGACATCATTTATTTCAAGGTTGTTTACAGCTTTTACAACTAACTGGTGTGCAGATCGTTAGAACATCATCTAAAACCTATATGTTACTGAATTTCTTAAAAACGAAAGATAGAGACGATATAGGCTTAAGTAATCAAACGATAGAGAATTACAAGTGACCACACAATTATTTGAAAGGCTCTTTTTTGTAACTGTTTGCTATTATCAAAATATTTAAGGGTTATAAATTCGTCCTTTGTCTTAACAGACATATTACAAACACTTAAATTACTGTAGGATCTCAAATTAAATTAGTAATTCCTTCCCATTCTTGCACCATTGTAGTTGAATTGCAACATTGTTGATAACATCCATTCCATTTTTTATTGTGAGATATGCTAATTGTATAATATTTATGTACAACATTTTGTATAAAAAAGAGAGAAACAAGAAATATATATATATATATATATATATATATATATATATATATATATATATGATAAAATGAATGAAATAAATACCATAAAAATGTAATATTATAAAAATATTATAAATTATATATAGTATAAATAGTACTTGCCTCATTTTCATATTTTTATATGTTTTAGCCTTCTTTTTTTATCCTAAAACAGTTGATGTTTTAGAATTTTAAAGTCTAATTAATGCTTCAAGGAGGTAGTATAGCTATGCATGCATCAAGAATTAAGGTATTAAATATAGGATATTTTAGTTTAAATATAATAATATTATACTTCTATTAAATATTTCTTATTTTATGTACATTAACTTTAAACATCTAAAAATATGAGTAGGAGTTAGTATAACTTTTTAACCCTCTTCCAATGTGTTCTTCGGGGTACCACCTACCAAAGACAATTCCCACAAGCTGATCGACAAGCACAACTTGCATCCAACGTGGACCCCACAAGTGCCTGCCACGTAAGCTTTAGATAGGATCGATCTCTCTAGAGCAATGTGGATCATTCTTTCTCTCTAATCTCGGATCCCCCAACAGCTACTCATGCTCAATACTGTTACGTCGTGGGACATGGCTTTACTCTCCAACAAAGCACAACCCAGCTTACTACCAGTTTCCACGTGTAGTATCAACTGCTTTGGTCCAAATATTAGACACTCACCACTTCATCAACACAAACTCAATCTTTGTCTTTTAGCCTTCACTATTTGCTTGTGCTTCAATGCCTTCTGTTTCAGCCACTTCTCTAAAGCTGCCTACCATTACCAGGCAGGTTCAATAACCGTGGATTAAAAAGAAGCTCCTTTCTTCTTATTTCTTTTATTTATTTTTATTTATCTCTATGAGTTTCATGATTGGATTGTGTTGTTATGCAAGAGTTTTAGGTGCAATATGCTCCACAATTAGACTGTGACAGTGACTTAGAGTCTTGACTGTAAAAGAACAGGTCAACTTTTAACTTCAATGAATATTTTGACATCAGTGAATGCATGCAATGACTCATTGTTAAAGTATATTTGTCAAATTTTCTCAATATATATCCCGTTTGTGTGCATTGGTAAAGACAGCACCACGACAGCTTAAGTGTATTCCAGATAATCAGATAGCTACACCTGCGAGTGATTTTTTAATCTGATTTTGGATAGGGCTGATAGCAGAAGATATTACTCGCATTATAAAGGCCAATGGCTAAGACATAATAATTAGAGACAGCTAATTTTGTCAGGGGAAACTGGATGGAAAAATGATAAAATATGGTAGAGTAAATTCACTAAATTGTACATAACATTATGAAAGGTTAAGTATAAGTAATATCACTTAGATAAACACTGTCAATCCGTTTAATAAACCACTTTGAAATTCCTCACCTAATTGTGGATGTTCTATAGCTAATACAATTGGTCAGTTTATTATGCTGACCTCTACCTTTTATGAAATAACCAAGTGAAAAATTGTTGGAATGGAATGTGTAAAACACGCAGGCTTTTTGTAGAATTCCAAGTTTAAGGACAGTCTCTGAGGGATGGAACAGAACGAGTTTTCATTCTCTGAGAACATCTGGCTTCCGCATCTCTTATGCAGTAAGTTTCATTTCCAGCCAGATAATTTTTCCTATCAAATCTTGCATGCAAGGAAAAAGTACTTGAAAATTTGCCACGTGGAACTCTTGTAATGATCCAGGCAGAACCTGAGACAGTGCAGTAATTAAAGTTTGTGAGATTGTGAGAAAGTGACTTGCTCTGGCGCCTGAAATCTGAATGCCCTCTTGGTTGATGAGCAAGCGACAAAGCATTCAATTTGGCATTACTGAGGAAAGGACTAATGTTTTTATTTAGAAAATTTAAATGCGTTGTTTATGCTAGCTAAGTTTTAGTTGATCAAGCATTGGTTTGGACATATAGTTGTGGCAGGTGGAAATAGTGATGAGTTTGGAGGAAGAATTTGGCATCACCGTTGAGGAGGAGAACTCTGTACTGATAACAACCGTTCAAGAAGCAGCATAATTAATAGACAAACTAGTTCAAAAGAAAGATGGATTATGAGGTGAACTCATTGCAAGTTCATATGCAGTTCTGAAGCGGGAGTAGAAGTATCAAGTATAACTTAATGAGTTTCTTTTTTTTGGGGGGGTAAGCATAACTTAACGAGGTTAGTCATTCAACCAAGTTATTTGGCCCCGTTTTATACTAATAAATGTTCTTTAGGAAGCAGATTAGTTTTTTTTTTTTTTTTGTGACATTAATTATGTATCTTGCCATTCCTATTTGCGTAAGCGACATGTTGTTTTCCTCTTTTAATTTTTTTCCTTTTTTCAGAAGCTATGTATCCCATTTATTACTTTTGTAGGGCAAGACCAAGAGTAAAGTTTATTCTAATAGTTGTTTAATTTGATTGGTCGAGTTTACCATTGAGTGGTGCCACAGGTAGATTTGTTTTTTTTCATTGCTTTGAAGAAATCATTTGGTACTTTGGGTGTTTATATCCACTCCTTGTGGTTTAATCATGGTGCTTGGCGTCTACTTTATGGTGGGGTATTAGAAAGTTAAAGTTATGCCTTGATTAATACGTATGTAGCAAATTGATCAAATGGTACGAGCTTATTTCAGATGGTGGTATCGTAACAGATCATGAATATGAACTATCTAGAGTATAGCTGGAGAGAGTGTGGCTAGATTGAAGTTTTGTCGTGTTTTTCAGTTTTCCTTGTGCTCATGTCACGGTACTTGGGTTTTTTCTTTTTCGTGAACTTGGCATAAAATTATTATTTATAACAGAATAAATAATAAATATGCTTTTTAACCGAGTCCATATTATCGTACTGGGATTCATTACTCAGCGTTGTATATAGTTTACCATGTATGTAAGTATGGTTAACTTTGCTTCATGAGTAGATAAGAATAAATGAATGTGATTGTATATAACTAAAGATAAGTATTTGTGTCACTAATGGTTAAATATGTTTCTTGAGTAGTTAACAGTATTATGAGGTTAATGAAATATTTAATGATAATTTACTTTGTCTGAAATAATTGTGTCAAGCGGATACTGGGTAGAAAATATTGGTGAGACGTTTATAATTTTTCTTTTTAACCTAATAACGAAAGTATTTCATCTGATAATTATAAAAAATCATGAGATGCATTGACTAGGAAAGGTATATTGGAAAAGATGCTAGGCTTTTTTTTTATTTGATTTGTTTGGGCTAATATGTTGATAGACACATGAGACAAAATTTACGCGATTTAAATTTATTTAAATAAATTAATAAATCGTGCAATTTATTATAACTTCGTTGTGTAACAAAAAGAATATATATATATATATATATATATATACACACACACACACACACACATTATAACTTCGTTGAATATTTTAAGACGAAACATTGCATGTGATTTTCACCGAAAAGACACAAGCGTTATCTTGGATCTAAAATTTGTCTTCTACTCATTTTGAAACCAAATAATGAGAGTTTTTGTCCTAGACAAATTCATATAAAGGAAAAAGCAGGGAGATATGATATGAGTAATAAAGTAGCAAACAAGCACTGAAAAAGTTGTGTTCTTTTGTTGGTTTCTCTATAAAATAAAATGACAATATATGCAAGCCATAAGTCGGATGAAGTGACTCAAGTAAGGGATTTAATTCATACACTCAACTAATTAGAATTAGAGTTTAATGGTCATGCATTAATAGTGTAAAGTAATTTTACACTGTCATCTAATCACAAACCACCATTTATTGTAAGTTTGTTGACTATTATAATAAATACTTTAAAAGTCATATTAATGCTGATTTCTGATTGAATGATTACACTGACAGTACATGACCATTAAACTCTTTAAATTATTAGATAAAGATCAGGTAACTTATATTTTATCTAGTAAATCAAATTAAAATATGTATCCGAGATTTAAATTATCCAATTTTCATTTGATTAATAATACCAATTATTGTGTGAATGTGTGAATGGTCGATCTAACATGAGAAATTTCACCATCCACTATAAGTTGTTGTATTTTTGAATATTTAAGAGCTTCAATGGTAATTATAGGACTAAAAGAATGTAATTTATAAAAAAAAACTCACATCTAAGTATTATAGTCACACAAATTTGGAAAAGAATATTATAGTGTTTACTTTATCAATATTTAAATATTTATACCCAATCCAAAATAGTCAATTTGAATATTTGAAACCAAAAAAAGTCACTAATATTAACATATATAAGCAAGTAGTTCTTTTTTTTGGGTGAATTAAGCAAGTAGTTGACTTTGATCATCCAACCAAGGACAAATCCAAAAATTTATTAGAAGGGACTGAATCTTTTTAGTTCCTTTGCAAATATTTAAATATCTAACTTCTAACAAATAATTATTTAATAAATATTTCACAAAAAAATTTACTGATTTTACATATAAAACTAAAACTAACTGTTATTTCACAAAGAAAATGTAATAAAAAATTCTATCATTGAAAAATCTATTTCAAACTATACAAGTTTCTATAATTCATAAGATATCAATTATTTAAAAAAAATGTAATAATTATTTCTTAAAAATTTTATTGAGTAGTATAATAAATAGCTATCTAATATAGATCTATTAGATTGTTAAATAGTCTACATGAATATTCTATTTATTTGTTAATTTTGTTCACTACTTTTCCAATCTAATGAGATAATAAACAAAATGAAAGAAGTGTACAATGTTTCTAAAACTCCATAGGACAAAAATACATCAAGCATTATCATGGACTACAATATATCTTATTTGTCCTTGTTTTTTCCCCTAACACAAAAAGAACTTACCTCTAAATATATATTTGTATATATATATATATATATATATATAATATAATAAGAGACTAAATACAATAAAAAAAGATTACCACAATTTCATAGGTAGTCTACGATTACTCAAAAGTTGTTGAGGATCTCACATTGACTAGTAAGATAACTAAAGTAATGTATATAAGTGGAGGAAAACTCTCACCACACAAGTCGATTTTGTAGGATTGAATTAGGCTCAAACCTAAATTCTAAGATAGTATTAAAGCCTATCTTAAAGATTGTTGTTGGATCTATTGGGTCACCCGCTATCAAGTCGTTATCGGACCACTTGCAAATGTCTAATCTTGCAAACTTCATATGCGAGATGTTCGATCCTTGGTGTGAGGGAGTGTTAGAGATTCCATATCGACTAGTGAGATGGCAAAAGTAAAGTATATAAGTGGAGGGCGACCTTCACCTCACAAACCGGGTTTATGGGGTTGAGTTAAGCCCAAACCTTACACAGAGCCATTGCGTGTGGAACCCTCAATAAATTACAATCGCAAAAGATGCATGGGCTTGCACCAGGCCCAGTCATAAAGCCACCCTGTTGTGTGTCCATGGAAGTGCAATGGTCCTTGTTAGACGTGAAGGAGATTATTAGGATCTACGACCATTCACTTGCTGTTCAACTTGGTGTTCTTCTCTTCAAACGCAATCGAAAGCGACAACTCTAAGAATTGGTGGTTTGATATCCAAATATGATAATCCTTGACACGCACATCACATTCTTTTCTTCTTTTTCATCTCCCACTTCCTTTGCTACATTCAAAACGTCATCGAAGTTGTCGTCACCACCAGCAAACCTAGTGATATCCTGAACCTGTTCCTCGCTGATCCATCGTGACCTTTCTTTGACATTACTACTTCTCAATCAAGCATCTCCGATACGAAGAACCTCTACATCATATTAGTGAAGGGGATCAATGGGAAGCTGAACCAGTTGCCATTAGCGTGTGTCGGAGACATGGTTATGGCCACTATTAAGAAAGGAAAGCCTAATCTCCATAAGAAAGTGTTGCCCACCATTATCTTTTGTCAACGCAAGTCGTGGCATCACAAGGATGGCATTTACATGTACTTGAAGATAATGGTATCGTGAATGCATGTGCCCTTATAAATGCATAGCAAGTTTTTGGGTTAGGTGATAAACTAACATTGCCTTTTAACTTATTAAGCTTTAATTAGGTTATAAATACAATACCTATATTCTCAAACCCTCAAGCAAATTGTGTTGCTTCAGCATAATATCAAATTCATTTTATCTTTACTGTAATCTTCATCTTTTCTATTACAGTATTAGAGCTCTCCAATATGGAAGGTTTCGCTACTAAGAATGACAAGGAATGTATTTATTATTTTATGTAAATAAGGTATTTATATATAATTTAGTTTTATAATTTATTTTTAATATATTAAGAGCAGTAATTTTATTGTTTTTAATATTGTTCTTACTTTTCAATTCACTAATTTACTTTTAACATTGTATTTTTTTAAAAAATATATATAATTTACTTGGACACTTATAATTTACTTTTAATATATTATTTTTGATGTTATTTTACATTTCAATTTATTAATTTTGACTAATTGTAATATAATTTATTTTTAATATTACATAATTTATTAAATAACCAACAAATATAAAATTAAAAAAAATTAAGTTAAGTAAAATTTTAAATTAACATAAAAGAACCATATTATACATTCTATAAAATAATTTTTTTTATAATAAATTGTTTAATAATAACAGTCTATATGTATATTTCATGTATGAGTTTTCATTTACTTTAAAAATAATTTAAAATTTCTAAAAAGTTAGAAAAACAAAATAAATATTTTTTCTAAAAAGTCGATTTAGACCAGTTCATTGCCACCATTCTTACTTGCATTTAACTGGTTTTGACTGATTTTTTGTATCAAATTTTTATTTCACCAATTTCTTAAATTATTCATACCATCAACCTAACCGATTGTCAATCAAACTTACCGAATCAAATGATCTAATCCAATTTTTCAAAAAACGCCACTGACTTGAACTAAATTGAATTGTTTCCTACTTTCCTCTCTTTTTCCAAGGGGGGAAATGATTTCACTATCAAATCCGGTAACAATATATCCTGCTCCTAATTTCCAAGTTCACCTTATACGACACCGTTCTGACGCCGCCAAAACAAATGTCTCTCTCTAATCTAAACCAATAATATATCCACGCTAAAAGAAAACCAAATATTAGAACCTCTCTCTCTGACAAAAAAAAGACACGTATTCTCTCCTCAGTCTTCTCCGCCGCGGACCCATTACGACGAAGCGGCGTCGTTTTGTCCTACACACCCGCGCACGATTCGAACGGAACAAACTCTCCGACTCTTCCTCCCAAATTTCCCTTCGATTTTCCCGAGAAAATCTCGCACCGAGAAAATCTAGCTCACTCTCCGCGATCCTCCTATATCCACTCCACAACACCTCAGACTCATGGATCGGAGGAGAAACGCGAGTCCGGTGTACGCGCGGCAGTGGAGCGGCGGTTCCAGCAGCACCGGCTCGTCGTCGCCGGCGATGTCGCCGGCTCATCCTCAGTCGCGCCTCGGTCCTTCCTCCACCGTTCTCTCCACCGTAAAGCGCACGCAAAACGTGGCCGCCAAAGCCGCCGCGCAGCGCCTCGCGCGCGTCATGGCGTCTCAGAACGCCGCCGCGGACGACGGCGAGGACGACGACGATCTCGATTTCCGGTTCAGCGCTCCGCCTCCTGCCTCTCTTTCTTCCTTCTCCGGCAACGCCAACAGTAACAGGAGTGCCAGCGCTAATGCCACCGTCATTCCTCCGATTTCGGTAGCGAGGCCTAACAGATCTCCGTCTCCTGCGGTAATTCTCACTGCAATTGTTCCCTACGCCTTCGCTTTGATGCGTTTGTGTGATTATTTGCATGGATTCATTTGTTGAATTGTGGGAAAAAAAAAATAAAAAAACCAAAGATGATGTGTATTCGATACGATTTTGAGCTTAGGAATGTTTTGTTGGTTCGTGGTTGTTGATTTTTGATTGAGCGAGATCGAAGTTTTGGATTGCCACTGTTGTTGCATGGTTGTGGATTGATTCAATTTGTGTCACCAAGTTCTTGTTGAGCTAATAAGATTTTGATGTTTTTATTAGTTAGGTCGGAACTTTGCAGAGCATACTCATTCGGTTCGTTCAACGTCAGCTGGAAGATCGGCGGTTTCAGTTCGCTCAGCGGCAGCGGTGCCACCGAACAAATCCACACTCCGAGCGCCTATGGCTATACCTCCTATTGACCCTCCTACCAATCGGAATAGAGAGAAAAGGTATTGTGTAGTTCTGTTCCACCTTAATGCTTATGGTTTTGGAGCTATGGTAATTGACAAGTAAGCTTTTACGTCTTGGAGCATTTTCCATGTTGAGCCAATAATACTGTAACGCTGTGTAGTTCTTGTCCCCCTTAATTCTTATGGTTTTGCTGCTATGGTAATTGACTAGTAAGCTTTTATGTCTTGGAGCATTTCCAGGTTGAGCCAATAGTAGTGTATCACTGAAGCTGAATCGTCATAAATTTTAAAGAAGGCAACCAAGGAATGCCCTAAGGGCGCTTGTTAAGGATTTAAAAGTAAAAAGTATTAAATGAAAACTAAATCTTTTTTTAAGTTTATGAATTGGGGCTTTGTGTAGCTTTTTTCCTAGAAATAGTTTTTTTTTCCCCCCCTTCAAAAGCTACCTCATGAAGCTAGCAAAAATAAGCTAAACCTAACATGCATGCATTCTATTATTCGTTAAATTATTTCCATTTTTATATTCTTGAACAAATACCAAGGTACTCTTTAGTTGGACACTTAAAAGAATTAAAAGAAATAGACATCTAAAATACTTGTAAGTTGTAACACTACTTCAGTGACTTGTTTGACCATGTTATCTCTCCACAATTCAAACATTACCCCAAAAGATGGGAAGTTGTCGTAAGTGGGTAGTTTATTTGAAGTTTCAAAATACTTTATTGTGTGTGAAGCCATCAGCCGAATTCAATGCCCTGTTCCCCACAAAATCTTCATGAATCTCTCTCTTCCTGTGCCATATTTCTTTTATGAGCTTTATAGTCTATAAGGAGGTTGAATACATGGTCTCTAGTTGTGATGTGGCCATTTTTTACATCTCTACATGCATTTAATTGATTGTTTTTGATGTGTTGATGAACTTACTCCATATTTTATTTATTGAGGTCATATATCTATCTATATCTTTGTGTATGTATGCGGACTGAAGTGATAGTCTAACAAACTCTAGTTTGTTGGCCATTAGGAATATTGATGACCCACTCTTCTTTGAATCATAATTATTGGTGAATGGTTTCAGGTTTACATCAGATATATCTATCAGACCAGTTAACTCGAAAGACACAGGAGATCAGCGTGAAGCTTCTGCACTCCGTGATGAAGTATAGTATTTACATCCGCCAATTTCAGTCTCCAAAAACTGAATCTGATGATCTTTGTATTGGCTATGCTAATTCTTAAATTTTATTTAAATAGATTTTTTATTGTAATTCATAAAGGATGAGTTTTGAAGCTGATTCATACTGATATTGCAGCTTGATATGCTCCAAGAAGAGAATGAGGTTTTATTAGAAAAGGTATGTTTGTTCACAGCCAAACAAAGTCGGCTTTTTGCTCGTTATGTGATGTTGAACATGATGCCTGGTTATATTCCAGCTAAGACAAGCAGAGGAAAAACGCCAAGAAGTGGAGGCCAGAACTAGGGAACTTGAGAAACAGGTAATTTTTTCCCAGATATTAACTAAACTTTGAAACCTAACAAAAATAGTTTTAATGCCATTATTTAGATACCATATTTTGTGTAATTAGTATCATTTCATTCACGACAGCCTGTAACTATGACCAAGTTTAGATAAACTTCTTAACAAACACTTATAGGAGAAGAAAATAAGAAAGTAAAATGAATCAAACTTTTCTTAGAAGTTCAACTTACACACCTTGACTCTGTTGGAAGCTCTCTCATCTAACTTCTTCAAAAATTGAAATGCATAACCTAATTTTAACTTATGGAAGAAGTATGTGTTAGGATCCAATTACAAGGTATGGGACATGAGTCCCACATTGGAAGTATGGGATTCTAGTGTGGGGTTTATAAGGCCTTTGGCTTTCTAACTACAACAAGTAGCTTTTGTGGTGGGGTTCTCCCAAGGTTCTTATCAATTGGTATCATAGCCTATGACAATGTCTCCCAACTGCAAATGAGCGGTGTGGATGGTGACACTAACATTGCAATGTTTGTCTGTGACTAGTCAAAGGGCTAGTGCACAACCAGCCTGCATTGGTTCTAGGGCTGCGGAGCGTGGTGGGATGTTAGGATTATGGGACTTGAGTTTGACATTGGAAGTATGAGATTCTAGTGTGGGGTTTATAAGGCCTTGGGCTCTCCAACTACAACAATTAGCTTTTCTAGTGTGGTTCTCCCAAGGTTCTTATAAACATGATTTGTTATACCTCCCAAATTTTTCCCTAATAGTGCTTATGGAGAAGTTTATTCAAATAGGGCCTATATGCACTAAGATCTATTTAACTATATGTAACTATGTAGTTGTCATGCAGATTACTTAGTTTGCTGATATCTCTATCCTTGTTCATTTTGACTTTGGCAGGTTGCTTCTCTTGGAGAAGGTGTATCCTTGGAAGCTAAATTGCTGAGCAGGTAAACTAGCTTTAAATTCTCTTGTATGCTGGCTGGAACTGAAACTATTTATTTTGTTTAAGGTTATGATTTTTGTGTGATATATTTGCAGGAAGGAAGCTGCTTTGCGTCAAAGAGAGGTATACTGAAATAATGGATATTAGATGTGGCAGAAATATAAAATTAATGATGGTTGGAAGTTTGAAGTTCTGTGATTACCCTTGCTTGATAACTCACTATTCCATCTCCTCTAAGTATTAATCTCAAAAAGGTTTTTGACTTTCTTTATTATTGAGAAGAATGGATATGTGCATATTTGTGCAAAGGAGCATGAATCAGAGGCAGTTATGCAGCTGGTTCTATAATCTTGATATTTTGTCAAGCTCTGTTTCCAATTACAGTTTTCTTCTTGAATTGTGGAATTTGAGCTAGAGGCTCATCAATGTTGGTTCTTTCAAAGAATGTCCTTGAAATACTCAATATTTTTTGTACAGGCTGCTCTCAAGGCTGCTCAACAAACACAGAGTGGGAGAGATGAGGATATCACAGCCCTTCAAGTGGAAATTCAGGTAGTTTTGAATAAAGCATACATTTTTCCCTTTTAATTTACCATATATCTACTCTGATCAATTATCCTCTGGTATAAGTCTTAGCTATCTTCTTTGTATTTGTCAGAACCTAAAAGATGATGCTGCAGCAGCTTTGGAACAACAGCAAGAAGCTGAAGCTGAAGCAAATGCTCTTCGCACAATGACACAGAGAATGATTTTGACCCAAGAAGAAATGGTTTGTGTTTACCATTGAAATAAGTAGGCTAAATTACATTTTTGGTCCTCCTATTTTCCCCAATTTGCAATTTTAGTCCCTATTTTTTTTTAGAGACATTTAGTTATCTTATTTTTAAAAATTTACAATTTTGGTCCTCTTATTTTTTTTAGAGATATTTAGTCCCCTTATTTTTAAAAGTTCGCAATTTTGGTTTTGCTGTCAAATCTCTTGTGTTGACCGTTAGTGGTTTAACGTTGACTTTGATGTGTCAACGTTAACGCTAACTTTGACTATGACTCGTCATTTAAATACTGACACGTTAGAGTCAACATTAAATAACTAATGGTCAACACACAAAATTTGATGGCAAGACTAAAATTGTGGATTTTTAAAAATAGGGAGACTAAATATCTCAAAAAAAAAATAGGAGGACCAAAATTGTGGATTGGAAAAAATAGGGGAACTAAAATTGCAATTTTGCCAAATAAGAATTAGCAAGTCTTCATTTTCTCATCTGTCTTAATTCGTCTTCTTATCTGTCTCTTAGGAGGAAGTTGTCCTGAAGAGATGTTGGCTAGCCCGCTACTGGGGTCTTGCTGTAAAACATGGTAATGAAATTGCTACTGCTCTCTAAAGAAGACACTTTCCAATCTTTAACTAATTTTTTTTTTCTTTTATCTGAAAAATCATGACTGCAAAAATTTGAGAAGCATATTTTGCAGAAGTCAGTTCATCTATTTACAATAACACAAATCCTTATAATTCTTGTGGCTGTTACTTCTATGCCTTTTAGGTATATGTGCAGATATAGCGCAATCCAAGCATGAACATTGGTCTTCTCTAGCTCCTCTTCCTTTTGAACTTGTCAGCTCTGCTGGACAGAAGGCTAAAGAGGAATCTTGGAACAAAAGTGAGTATGAGTTGGTATTCAAAAAATTCATATGAATTATATATCTCTGAAATTATTTACAATGATGTCTAATTAAAGAGCATGGACCAGGTGCTGATGGTCCAGATAGAAGCAAACTTGTTCGTGATTTGAATGATCTTGCTGGGGAAGGAAATATTGAGAGTATGCTTTCAGTTGAGATGGGTTTGAGAGAACTTGCTTCCTTAAAGGTTCTCCATGAATTTTATTTAAGTTGGTGCTTTGTTTGTTCAGTTCCTTATCGCACTTTTCTCTTGGGCATTTTAGATACAAAGAATTATATTTTAAAGACTTATACTCCTTTCAAAGCACAGATTCCAAGAATCCAAACTTTTATAATATGGGTTCGGTTGAAATTTGACTTCCTTCATATCTTTTGGATCATTCCATATTATATTCATCCTTTTCCTTATTCAGTTCTAAAAGATATTTGACACACCCATATCACATGTTTATGCTATAAAAAAGAAAGATGGGCTGAATAAGAGTGATGAGCTGCATGAATGGAGATGTAATGGAGGAATTGGAGAAAATGAGAACGTGCTTACTGCAGAGGAAATGCCAGAGATGAAGTATGTTAGAACTTAGAAGGGAGTGGAATGGCTGTAACAACATGGACAGCTGTCACATGTTGAGTGGTGAAGGGAATTGTGTTTTTTTTTTTTGGAAGGGGGGGGGGGGGTAGGGAGTTATCTGCAACTTTCCCATTTTTGTGTGTTGTTGCTTGTGTTCTGTACAGAGGGCTACCTCTGATTGTAAGGAGCTGGCCTCCTCTATCCCTTTGTTTGGATTAATAGAAATTGAGAAGAGAGAAGTAGGTGAGAAAAAGTAGTTTTATGTTGTTTGTTTAAAGAGAAAAGTAGAGAAGAGAAAAATTATTTGTGTGGGGTCCACTTAAAAAAAATCTCTTCTTTGTTAGAGAGAAAAGAGAAAAATGAGAGAGAAAAAATTGTGGAACCCACTCAAAATTACAATTCTAACCTTATTACTTTTTTTATCTCATAATATATATATTTATATTAAGGATAAATATGTCTTTACAAGAAAAATTTATTCTCTTTCTTTCCACTTTTCTATCCAACCAAACAAGTGAGAGAAAAACTCAACTTTTTTTTCTCTTCTACTTCTCTCATATTTCTTCCAATCCCAACACCTTAAAAATCTACCAATTCTCTACTCATTCTCTCTTCTCTTCTACTTCTCTGCTCTCTACTTCTCTCTTTACCCAAACAAAGCATACACGTACTCTTCTATAGTAAGTTTCAGTTCCTATCATTATTTTTATAAATTTTTTATTTTGTAGGTTGAGGATGCTGTTGTGCTTGCATTAGCCCAACACAGACGGCCAAATTTGGTTCGGCAGTCCATTTTAGGTATTTAATTTAACATCTTATATCTTTTCAAATGTCAGTTTTTTACTTAATCAATCAATTCTTTCATTTGATCTGTGACTTGTGTCTACCTGCTGTTAGTACAGTTTTACCATATTAATTGAGTTCTTGTCTTTTCTTTTTTATTCAGTTTTGGTTACTTCAGGTTATGTCTTAGTTTTATGATTTGTCATGTGCAAATGGCTTATTTCTGATGAGAATTCTATTTAAGTAGTTTTGATTCATGTTCACATTTTTTAGTAATTTTCCCAAAACTGTTATTTTGGAACTATTCTAAAACAGAAAGTTTAGTGGAAGATGATTTGAATTGTATTGTTCACATTTTTATTCATTTATTTTCAGATTCCAAATCACATGGTGATGCCAAATATTCAGAGGCATTTGGTAAGAATTAAGTTGTCAGCTTTTATTTTATTGTTTAATTTGATGTTTATCTATTTTAAGTTTTGGTGAGAAATAGGTTTTCAGTTTTTATTTTGGCGTTTAATTTGACGTGCTTTAGCAATGTTAAATTTGCTGTGATACAAATCCCTCTCGAATGTTATAAGAGTAAAGGCTGTACATTTGCATTATAGGATTTATCTGCTTCTCTTTCAGTAGTAAAATGTTGCTTGTATTTTTTTCTATCATTTCTCTATATTATTCTTCTTTTGGAGGGGAAGTTGGGATTGACTTTGGACAATACACATAAGTTTTATGCATTGATAGAACACTGAAGTTTGAGATTTAGGCACCCTAATTTAATAGAAAATTACAGCAAAGCTGTCCCAGAGATTTAACAATTCCTACAGGGAATAACCGTGTCCAAAGAACTTCCAAATGCACTCTCTGGGCCCACTCCTTTCCTACAGGGCATTTTTTATACGAACTTTAGATAATAACTGCTCCTATAAAACTTAATAACTGCCAAACATCAGACCATTCATAAAATAACTGCTCCTAAAATACATAACTAAACCTGATAAAATAACGCATACATTTAATAATATATAACTGCTCCTAATTTCTACCAATAACTGTCATAACTACCCCTACTCCCATAAGATATGCATGTGATCTGTATAGGAGGATGATGGCACATCTATATTGTAAATTGCGTTGTATGTAGTCATTTTTACCCTCTTCACTATCTGTGAGAATGTAATGTAAAAGCGCCCTTGCCTTATACAAGCTAAAAGGCATAAAATATTTTGGTTTATACCCCTAGACAATAGAAAAACATATTTGGCAATACTATATGTGACAATTATGACATTTGATTGAACTATTTAACCTCTATCGGTCTATTGCTGATTATGGACTGACCTCCCTCTATGGGATTGGGCTTTATGTGGGAGGCCAATGACTTAATGTGTATTTTTGCTAATATATGATGCAGACATGGCTGCATGTAGCCATACTTCATTTCTAAATGGAAATGTGTCTGGTAGATGACTTGATGATTCTTTCTTGATTTTCTGTTTCTTTGTTTCCTCCAGAATTAAGTGAAGAGGAAGCAGAAGACGTTCTTTTCAAAGAGGTCAGTTGCTTTTTATTTTAATATTCTGAAATTTGGCACTATTCATGTTCTTTAATTCTACGAAATTGTGATATCTTCCTTCAGATGAAAGTTATAGAGTGTAAATTTCTACTAGTATTTGTCTCACGGTTTTCATGTGTGTCTAAATGTCTTCTCAAATCAGCAATCAGTTATCTTGGCAGAGATTTGTGTTCTTTGTTGAATTTCCTTCTGTTCAAGTCAGATTTATTTCTAAGGAAAATCAGTTAATTGTTTTATTGTACTTTTACTCGTTAACCATAATCTTTTTTAGATGAAATCTTGCAATGGAGGCTCCCAATTAACTGTGGCTTGTTGATGAACAGTTTATGTCAAAGTTGAATTTAAAGTATAACTATTCTGAAAATAGTATGTATACATAATTTAATATGATTTGCTAATAAACTCTAAATATTACAGGCATGGTTAACTTATTTCTGGAGAAGAGCTTTATTTCATGGTGTGGAAGAAGATATTGCAGAAGAGCGGCTTCAGTTTTGGATTGCCCGCAGTGGGCAGTCATCAACTTCACATGATGCTGTTGCTTCACATGATGCTGTTGATGGTAAGCTCTTGTCTTTCTTATCATCATCTTTTGTTGTTCTGAAGAGAGTAATATGTTACCAAGTTAAAAGTAAACAATCTTGAAACTACAGAGGGATTAATATATACGTAGTTTTTGAATTGTGCTGATTGGCAAAATGTTGCCAATGGAAGCTTCCTCTATGGATCATAATGGCTTTTTAAAAATTTATTCTGTATAATAGGTCAATAGAAAAATCTTTGATCTTGGTTCTCAAATTAGTATACAAGGGGAATCAAAATCATGACCAGAACCAAGCTGATTTTCAGTCTTGGCTGTATGAATCAGAAATGATCCTAAATTGTCTCAGAATTGGTGGAATTGAATCTATTCAATCCATCTGGACAAATTGTGCAATTCAGCAGTCAGCAATAGAGATAAACCTTGTTTTTTTCAGCCTGGTTTATGACAGATCTGCATGATCCCGGCTGCTGAAAACTTTGCAATTTGGTTTTCTTATTAAAACCACACAGACAGGATAGACCAATCCTTTAAAGAAAAAATTCTGTTTTTCCCCCATTTTAATCCATTTTCTTGTTTTTGGTTCTTCCTCTTTGTAAGCTTATGTCTTTTTTTTACCCTAACAACTAATGGTTACTCAAGTGTCAACCTCCGTATGGACTAAAACAGAGCTTTATATTCAGTTTGGTGGTTATTATTTTTTAAACTAAAATTAATAATTTGAGTATTTACTTTATAATATTTGTATATAAATCTTTTAGATTGTGAAAACCAGGTATACTTGACAAATCTGCTAATCTAGAAGGTCAGGCATACACTTTTAAAATTTTTGCTATTAATTTTTCCAAATTCCTGCTGTTTTATCCCAGTTCATGAGTACAATTGGGTGCATCCGTGCATGCAAAATTAACTCCAAAACAACCTCACTTTTAGGTTTTATCTAAACTTGAAGTACTTGGTAAGATATTCAAATGATGATATCTGGGTCTGACTCTGAACTGTAGAAGTGATTGTAACAGCTGCATAGATGTCAAGATCCTTAAATTTGTCTAATTATCCATACCTTTTCCATATTGAGGAAAATGCTAAGCAACACTATGTTTGGATTAGGAAAGAAAGAAAAGGGAAAGAAGGAAAAATAGTAGAAAGAGATGATTTTTTAAATTTTTTGGCAGGGTATAAAATGAAAAGAAAGAAAGAACAAAATTGTCTTTCCTCTTGTTTGGTTGTGTAGAAAATAAAAAGAAAAATAAAATAATATATATATATATATATATCTGTAAAATAACATAAATATCTTAAATAAAAAATAAAATGTAATATAAATAAGAACATTTTTGTGTTTGTATAAAAAAAAGCTCATCCCTCTCCCTTCCGTCCAATATTGGACAGAACACAAAGTTAACATGGGACCCACATATATGCTTCCATTCTTTCCTTTCTCCAATTGTTTCAAATGACGGAGGGATTAAATATATAGCTCTTTTCCGTCTTTCCTAAATCCTCCCTCCTCGTGAAACAATCAAACCATTAAAGTATATAGCATCATATGATTACAAATGAGTTGAATTAATTTTTTTATTTTTATATAATGACTTACCTGTGATTTTAGATGTATACGGGAAAATTTAAAGAGAGAAGGGTGTTATTTTTTAAATGTTTAATTTTTGTTGCTTTTGATGTTTTAAAAGTTTAGTTTTTATTGCTTTTGATGTACTGGAGTGTTTTGTGTATTAACTCCTTCGCTCATTCTGCTTCCTATCTAGTTGAGCGAGGTTTGTTGGAGTTGAGGAAGCTGAGTATAGAACAGCAACTTTGGGAA
Source organism: Spatholobus suberectus (assembly GCA_004329165.1). Classification (NCBI taxonomy): domain Eukaryota; kingdom Viridiplantae; phylum Streptophyta; class Magnoliopsida; order Fabales; family Fabaceae; genus Spatholobus; species Spatholobus suberectus. Next base: position 67,708,252 of record CM014729.1, read on the forward strand.
GCATCTCGGAAGGGAATTGATCAGCCTCAGGGGTCAGCAGATGCTAATCATAAGCCTGCCACTGACTCTGATGCCTCATCCTGATTCTCTGAGCCCTTTAGTTGTTAATTGATTCTTTGTCCCATATGTATATTTTTGTTTTGTTTTCTACACAAGTTTTTCATTCTGTAAACATCTCAAAAGATTATATTCGGGAATACAAAGAAAGCAAGAATCTTCACGTTGCACGAGACAGTGGGTTGTGTAATTAATAATCTACATAAGACTGAATTTTTCCCTATTCTTTTAAATTAAATTTTGTAATTTGAGGATCCGAGCTTGCTTGTTTGTTATAAAATGAAAGATGCAGGAGAATTGCAGCCATTATTATCTTTTTCTCTTTTTGGTTTGATATATTTTTCCCGTTAGTTATCTTGATATCAATTGAAAGCTTGAAAAGCTTCCTGCCTTTGAAAAATGGAATATAAGGTTCAATAATTCGATGTTAAGTTGTTTGACATGTTAGATCATCCTTAAGTATTACGCAAAAGCACATGATATTCCCTATTTATGCATTGGAATTCAATTGGGCCCAATGGCATGGTGGTTCAATCCGGAGCAAACATCTATATATCAGGCCAGTATTGAATTGCACAATATATAAGATTCCTTTTATTTAACACCCACCCCTCAAAAATAAATTAAGATAAAAAGATATCTCTCCTATCCGATAATAATAATAATAATTACAAATAATAATATTAATCATGGTAATAGTGGTAACAGTAATAGTTTATAACATAACCCATACAAGCCCATGCCCTCAGCAAAAGATTTATGAGGAGCGTGCTTTTGCTTGCAGAAAACCTTGGTACTCTAGTCGTCCACATACTTATGGATTCTGAGAATATAGTTCAGACCTCAGATGGTGCTCTACTCACGCGGGGTACTGTTCCGCTTTGTGGAGTGTGGACGCCAATAGTAGCTGGTGCATAGCAACCCGGATCATAAAAAGAAGGAAAGCCTGTGTAATTTAATAGTAAAGTTGATTAGCTTTTTCTCCACTTGTGTATTTTATGACTATCGTGAAAAGGACCCAAATTTTGAGGGGAAAAACGAAATAAAAAATACCGTAGATTACTCACCAAAAAGGCATGCCTTTGCTCTACTTGCAAGGATTCAAAAGCAGAATATAGGCTTCACTCGCACTCTTTCACACATTTTCCAACTCTGATGCTCAAAAGCCATTCTAACCACTTCATAGTTAAAATATTCTGTCATACCCTTGTGACATAAATTTTCCTAAGCATTATGAGCACCAACTCTTCTTTTCGCTTTTTGTTTTGGAGTTGGTTAGAAATAGAATTTGGGTTTGAGTCTTTGAGAGGCAATAGAATATTTTGACAATGAGGCGATGAACGCCAAAATCAGTGACACTAGTGCTAGTAATGATGAAGAACCTGAAATCTTTTGTAAAAGCTGTCAAGGTAGGGACCATTTTCTTCTCCTTTACCAGTTCTTGGAGCTGCAAATACAACAGAAGCACAGAATCCACCATATAAATCTTGATCAAATTTGTCATTTTATAGTTTGTTCTTTTTTTCACATTCATTATCTTTGCATTTTTTTTCTCCCTTATCTTGTGGAAATAAAATAAGAACCTATCTACCCTTGTGGTTAGAGTGGTCCGGTGACACAGCTTTGTAGTAATTATAGCCCGACTACACCGTCTTTCTCCCTTCAGCTCTAGTTAGATGGGGTCGATTCAAACCACTCCAAATGTTTGCCAAACCATAAACATCCATAAATTGCGCTGTTACATGGCTAACAAGCAATATATACAACACAGCTTGCATAGTTGAAACGGTGAAGAGAGGAAGGCCCACTAGAAGCTAGCGTGGAAAGGTTTGAGGCCCCAATGGGGAACATGTGGCTCCGTGGAGGCTAGCATGTGAGTTTGTAAGCAAAAAGAAATATATATATTTGATGGATGTAGGTGGGGTTGTATTTGACAATGTTTTTAAAATCGGACCGGTCATTGAACCGGTCAAGGCACTGATTAAGATTCAATGGTTCAACTGGGGTTGAACCGTGGTCGAACCGGTATTAATAAAATAATAATAATAATAATTAAATAATACATAAAAAAATTAAAAAATATATAATATCATAACTTTATAATATTAAAAACTAAAAATAAAATATAATTTTATAAGTTCTTAACATATACAATACTTAAAATAGTTTAACTTAAATATGTCATAATACTTAAGTCTAAGTTTTAATAATACACATCAATATTTATTAATAAAAACAAGTTTATATTTAGAATTAAAAAAAATGACAAATATTTTAGGTTGATTTTCATTTTTTAAAAGAAAAAACATTAAAATAATATTTTATTAGACATTTTTATCGAACCGCTACGAACCGGTTTTTGACCGGTTCACCGGTTCACAGACCGGTTTTTTGCCTGACCGGTTCTCTGGTTTAATTGGACCGGACATAGGACCGGTTCACCTGTTTTCCGGTTGAACCGGCCGGTCTGGTCCGGTTCTGATAACATAGGTATTTGCTTTAGTATCACCGGGACAAAAAAAATTGAAAAAAAGGAAAAAAAGAATCAAAGAGTTACCTTATAATTATAAGAAAAGCCTTTTCACATCTGGTCAAAGGGAACAAGTTCATTCCCACATAAGTACATAAAGATAAGTTTTTAACCACCACCAGGAAAAGATTAGACTTTATGGGACTAAGCTGATTTGATTTCCACTTCCACTTACAAATGTTTGGGTTATTTGTCTATTCAACAACACACTTATTATGGGCATGAAAAAACCTCCTCCCAGATCTTACTCATGACTTAAATTAAGATTCTTTGCACGAAAGGCAAGCACGAAATAAAATAAAATAAAAAGGGATAGTATACCCCTTCATCACTCAAGTTCTTTAGTGAGTATTGTTTGTGGTTAATGATGATGCATTTGAGTATTCTTCAGATTTTCTAGCTTCCCTGACAAGCCACAAATATATTTAAAATTAAATGGCCATTACAGAAGTAAGATGGATCTATTTTCCTTGGAATCTCCATTATCTTGTCGATGTGCAAATCTTGCTCGTACTTGCTGATCAAGAAAAATCAATGAATCAAACATATTTCTTTGAAAAAACAAAAAAGGAACAGTGCATCTCTGTTTTACACCCTGCATATCTACAGCATATACCCAAGATGCTGTGAAGTGCTAAAGTTTCTCTATGTCTAGGCCTATGATGAGAAGTGAGAAATTTCATTGATCTATATATTTTTAAAAAATCCTAAAAAATACACATTTTTCTAAGGAAGTGAAAAGTAACCCCGTAAAGCCATTTTCCATGGAAGGGACACATTCCTGTTGATGCAGTCAAAAGGATACAAGTTTTCTTTGTTTTTTCCGAAGTGCAAAAAGGATACAGATGCAAGGTCTTTGTTGTTAATGCATCGAGAGAGAAAAAACAAAAGCGAAACCAAAAACAAAATGTAGAGAAAAGATCATCTACACGCTGTAATTTTTAAGAAGGAATATTAATATTCAAGGCAGAGCCCATGTTCCATTCCAATAACTATTTTCCTTTTCATGGCAGCAAACTCGCGCTGACTCAGCTTCAAGCATTCCCTCTCTCTTCATAATATTTTTTTGCCACTGGGTATAGAAAAACCCGGCACACAGTGGTCATTGCCTCTGTCACATCTCTTTCAACGCCATTTTCAGGCCTGCCATTGAAAAGCTAAATTTGTAATGATAATTAGAATGGAACAGATAAAATTTCCAGCCACCTTAGTGGCCCACCCTTTAATCAACATTGGTGCCACGAGTGTCAAGAATACAGTCTCTAACATATATATTTTTCAATCCTATAGTTAAAATTTATTAAAACTCATAAAATTATAATTGGGAATGAAACTTTCTTATATGATTTGAGTAGAATTATCTTTTGGAAAAATACATGTGATTTCTACTAAAAAAATATAATACAGGAAATAAAACTTAAGGTCATTTTGTATGTTGGGAAAATTTCAACTAATAATAAAAAATAAAGTTTATTTTTCACAACAATTAAAAATCATCTTAAGTACAATTTTTTAAAATAGTTATTATAAACTCAACAAACTTATTATACATGACTTTTATATATGTCATCAAGGTTTTAGGTTTTAAAAAACAATCTGCAACTGCGATTTCAGCCAAAATGTCAAGGTTTAGGCTGCATTAGTCACATTTGTCCAAAATTTCCCGCAACATCAAAAATTGCAACAAAACTGCAACTGCGACCGCAATTTAAAAGCTTGATTTTCACTGTATATAAATTAAATTCTAAAGAATATACTAAAAAAAGTGTCATAAAAGAGTCTGTTAGAAAGTCTTACTGTCATTTCTCATATTGCTATTCATGTTCTCACTAGGTAACACTTTAAATATAGCACCCCTCACTCTTTCTTTTGTTAGTCCTCCTCTCCCCATTCGTGAAACCATGAAGTGGCCAACATGGAAGTCCAAGTCCAACACCATGGCAATGGCTGTGGTGTTGTTTCACCTGAGTTTTTCCTTGGAGGTGTTCTCTCACTCTTCTCATGCAGACAGAATTGCTGAGCTTCCTGGCCAACCCCACGTAGGCTTTCAACAGTTCTCGGGATATGTCACAGTGGATGACAAGAAACATAAGTCTCTTTTTTACTATTTTGCTGAGTCAGAAACTGATCCAGCTTCAAAGCCTCTTGTTCTGTGGCTCAATGGAGGTCTGCAATCTCTTGCTTCAAAATTTGATATTAAAATTTTTTCAAGACTTTGGATTAAATAAGAATAGCAGCAGGAGTATTCAAATCATGGATCATTAAATTTGACTAATGTTTTGCTTTGCTCAGGACCTGGTTGTTCTTCTCTGGGAGTGGGAGCATTCTCAGAAAATGGACCCTTTAGACCAAATGGAGAATTTCTGATTAAAAATGATTGTAGTTGGAACAAAGGTACTCTTTTGCCCCATTCCATTCTACCTGCCAGAATGGCCTGCATTTCATTCTTCCACTAATTGAGTTACGTTTGTGCTGCAGAGGCAAACATGCTGTATTTGGAGACACCAGTTGGAGTGGGGTTCTCTTATGCTAAAGGTAGCTCCTCCTATATGACAGTGAATGACGAGGCAACAGGTATTCTTCATTAATATTTAGACCCTTTTTTTAATCTTTTGGGACAAAAACGTTTCTCTTTAGAAAGCTTCTTTAAATTCTATCTTCTGTGGGAAAAGGCACGTATCATTTGTATGCTGCTTAGGCTTTTAAAAAGTTGAGACAAAACAGTGATCAATGGTTAAATGCCATGCTAACTTTTGTGTGGCACTTTACATGATTATTCTTCATCTCTTATTCTCTACGCAAGCATTAGAAGAATGGTATACTTTTTATTTCGGTATGATTGTACTGTCCTTGAATAATGAATTGTTTACATGCATATATTTTGTCATCTGAGGCAGTGCTTTTGATTTCTGAAGCCAGGGACAACCTTGTATTCCTGCAACGCTGGTTCAACAAGTTCCCCCAATACAGGAGCAGAGATTTGTTTCTAACTGGGGAAAGCTATGCAGGTAAACGTGTCATTCTTGGAAATTCCATTTCAAAAGCAGGTTACAGCAATTATTTGTTCTTACACATTGAAAAAGTTACATGTATCAGGTCATTATGTTCCTCAACTTGCAAAGCTCATGATTGAAATGAACACAAAGAACAAGATATTTAATCTGAAAGGCATTGCCGTGAGTGACATTAACGTTTAAGCTTTCTTTCTTACATATTACTATTTGGTATTTGCTGATGCCAAAATGGAAATTATGGAATGAGTGGTCTCTTGTATTGAACTGCAGTTGGGTAATCCAGTTCTAGAATATGCTACCGACTTCAATTCAAGAGCTGAGTTCTTCTGGTCCCATGGACTAATATCAGATTCAACCTACAACCTGTTCACCAGAGTGTGCAACTATTCTAGGTATGTGAGTGAGTACTATAGGGACTCAGTTTCACCTCTTTGTTCAAAGGTTATGGGCCAAGTGAGCAGAGAAACCAGTAAATTTGTGGACAAATATGATGTCACCCTTGATGTTTGCATTTCCTCAGTGCTATCACAATCCAAGGTTATTTGTCCCCAAACCCAAGTGAGTCTTCTCTCCTTGACTTGCCCTTCTCATGCTTCTCCAATTTCCATCACTTTCATTACTATTTTACTTCAGATCACTGCTTCTCAAGCTGGGCTTGTTCATTAAAATTCTTGCCATACATCATGGCATGGCAGGAAGCAAATGAGAGCATAGATGTGTGTGTAGATGACAAGGTTACAAACTACTTAAACAGGAGAGATGTACAAGAGGCACTTCATGCAAAGCTTGTTGGAGTTCGCAAGTGGGATGTTTGCAGCAAGTAATTCCTTCTTACTAAGCAAAAAGTCTTGCAGTTTGGCTTTCTTGGTCTTGAAAATTGAATGATCAAAAGTCAGAATCAGCTTAGCTTGTATATGCTGATTGTAATTTAACCAAACAATGCAATCACTGACCTGCATTTTGTTGGCAACAGCATCCTGGCCTATGATATGCTCAACCTGGAAGTGCCTACACTCCCTGTTGTTGGATCACTGATAAAAGCCGGAGTTCGGGTCTTGATTTACAGGTAACTCCAACTAAAACTTCTCCTTTTGATTTATTTGGTCACTTGAACTTGAGGGCTCATACATATGTTTTTTAGTGCTGATTAGCATAACCATGTGTATTGTTCTTGCTACAGTGGAGATCAAGATTCAGTAATTCCACTGACTGGAAGCCGTACCTTAGTTCAGAAGTTGGCAAGGCAATTAGGACTGAATACAACAGTCCCTTATAGAGTATGGTTTGAAGGCCAGCAGGTATGTATACTAAATAAGGTAGCTTTTGGCCCAGTTTCTTTATTTTTTTTGGTTTCTTTTCTCCCTAATCCAATTAGTTTCTATGGAAGTTCTGCTTTTTAGCTTATTCTTTATTAAAAAAAAACTACTTCTATTTTTTAAAATATCTTTGAAGTTATGTTTGACATGAGTTCTTTTAAAAAGAAGAGGAAAAAAAGCTGAGTCAAATACCGCCTGATTAACATCTTGTAAGTTTGAGGCCAAAAGCCTTCAATGGACTCATTAGTGACTAGTGTTCCGCAAAGGTGGAAAGATTTTAATCTTTGTCCATTAGGTGATTTGTAGATTTTTTTTTCTTTGAACTATGTTATATCTGCATTCACAACAATGGCAGATAGCATTTCCCATGGAAGTAACACCATTTTTTTAACACAATCCAAATTGTATATATCATACATCAGAAGCTAATCCTAGTTAATGAAACTTAGGTTGGAGGGTGGACTCAAGTTAATGGCAATATCTTCTCTTTTGCCACCATTAGAGGTGCCTCCCATGAAGCCCCTTTCTCACAACCTGAAAGATCACTTGTGCTATTCAAGTCATTCTTGGAAGGCAGGCCATTACCTGAGGCTTTCTGACACACCCTTTGTGTTTTCATATTTAGTTTAGATTGTAAGTAAGCATTATCCTTTAATACCATATCATTAGCAAAGGAATGTATTAACTGTGCAGAATGTCAAAAGAAAAGTTGGGAAAAGTAATTTTTTTTTTTTCTTTTGGGTTTTCAACCTTTGTATGTGAGTTTTTGTGTGCTTTCTTGTTCTTGAGCTGTCAAATGTAATGGATTCTTGGGTTAAAGAGATTCTGTAAAAATGTTGTAAGAGAATACGGCTGCGTTCTTGTTATAAATTTCTAGGGAAACAATGAGGATTATCCTGTTATGTAAACTCAGCCCCTGCATGCAAACATCAGTAATGTCACATTTCTTGTGTCAAATGGTGCAGACAGACATATAATGTTTTAGAAACAACTCTAGAAAAGCACAAAGTAATTATAATCAAGAAGCAACCATATTTTAAAGCATTGTGTTATTTATATATCACTTTTTTACAACACTACTTTTCTCTCTCTCTCCAAGTCATCTTATTCCACAGTTCTTTCTTTTCTCTTCTTATGTACAAAAAATTGCACAAGTTTATTGTACAAATATAATTTCTCTATTTTAAAATCAGTTTTCATTATAGAAACAGCAATTCCATACTCAACCAAATTATAATATGTATAATCGGCAAGGTGTATGGATGCAGTGTCCTATTGCACTTTCTCTCACTCGGATGAATAAGAATATTACTCTCACCCACATTATAAAAATTGAATACTAAAGTACTATTCACTGTTAAGCACTGTGCTGGCTATAGCAAGTGCCTATTTGCAACAGCTTAGATAGTGGTAATTATAATGTCCAAGAGCTAAACAGTGGTGACACTAAATAAACTAAGGATCTATATGCTTTCAGACATTGGTCTTTTCTCCATTTGACATTATTGGCTTTTGAAACCACGCTATATATGTAGGAAATTACATGTCATCAATGTAAACTAGGGATAATTCCTGGTTCATCAGAGGACAAAAAACATCTCTACAGGAGAGCTTGTACTTAAGTACTAACTCTTCGCCTTAGGGAGCAACTTTTTGTTCAGAAAGGTGGATTCTGATCGCATTTGTCCTCTCTGCATAACTGCACATATTCTAAAGAAACAGTATAAAACATGCACAAAAGTTGTAAAAAAAAGGGCATAAAAGTGGTTTGGTAATTTCACTAGTATGGATTAGCAACCCTTCATCGTACAGAAGGGACAAAATGTAAGATGCCTCGTTTTGATTACTATCACTGAGTTCGTTTGTACTCACCACAGCTCCATCACGCGGCCGATTGTTTGCTTTTGATTCCTTAGTGGAACTATTTGAAAATTTTAATCAGTAAAACATAATATTTCAAGATTTCAATTAGTTGGATACTAGGGTTCGATTTCTTGATGTGTATGAGAGACAAAACTTACTTTATCTTTACATTTTAAAAAGCATTAGTTTTTTGTTATCGACATGAAGAAAAATCGTACTTTCCATTTTACAAATATTATAATTGAAGGATTTCATATTGATATTGTTTGCTTTTTATTCGTCCAAGAAGTTAGGAGTTGGGGAATAAAGGATTGAGGCAGTTTTTAAGGATTGCAGCATTAAATCTTGCATCTTAATGTGTTAGGAATTAATGATCCAAATTCCCTCCTCTATTAACTTAATATGGACACCAAAAGAAACTGTAAGAGTGAAAGAATAATATCAAGATTTTTAACGTGAAAAACTCGTTCAATGTAAGTAAAGAAGGCTAGGGGACATTGTCCCACAAAATATCTTTACTATTGAAGTAGAATTGTAAAAGTTTTCTCTTAATACAAGAGATCAATCAATCATCACACCAAATTGATGGTAGAAATACAATTCTCTCTCTTTGAGAAATACAAGAAATCTCAGTCTTACTTCATTGTCTTTGACTGATGGACTCAATTCATCCTACAACTCACGCCCCCCCTTCGATGTGACTTCTTCCATGTGTGAGTGACAATAATGATTACTGCGTAACTCTTCACAACTCATCACATCATTATAACTCGTATGCATTAATCGAATTACTTGAATGTAACAACTAACTTCTCACAACTCATCGCATCCTTGTAACTCTTATGCGTTCACTTAATTACTTGAATGTGGTAGCTCCATTAATTATGAAGGAATCTCCAACAAACTCTATGATCGAACATAATTAATGGGCATCATTAATACCTCGACATCAGTCTTTAAAACCTTCTCAGTTGGTATTGCTTGTCTTCAACCTTCTAGGTTGGTATCATCTATCTTTAACCTTCTAAGGTGAAATCATTTGACCTCGACCTCCTAGGTTAGTATCATCCATGTTCAACCTTTTGGGTTGGTTTCATTTGTCCTCAATATTTTAGGTACGTATCATCTCAACTCATATCAATGAGACACAATGTTTGACCTTCACATTGCTAGGAAAACTTCTAATACACTTGTACCATCATTTACTCGCTTCAATAAAACATTATAGAACATAGGAAAATACAAGAAGGGGGATTAAATTGTGTTTAAAGAATTTTTACAAGACTTAGATTGTCTTATGAATATAATGATGTATGAACTGACTTTGTCAAAAATGGAGTTGATTTTAACCTTTGTTAAAAAGATAAGGAGATGAAACAATTTTACTTTTTAGGCTACGCAAAGCTAGTAAAAGGTAGAGATAAAAACATAAGGTTTCTATAATGGGTTGTCTTAATCCAAGATTACATCCAGTCCTTGGTACACCACAAAGTTTTCCATTAACAGAAACACTATTACAAGTATTCTTTAATTCAAGCCTTTTCAAGCTCAACCACAAGTATTGTTTAGCTTGCTTTTCTAAGCCAACTAACCAAGTATTCTTTGAACACAAAGCCTCTTCAGGCTTTTACGTTTTCACGTAGAAAAGGTTAGGGGTAAACCTCATTGACTACTTCGTCTTAGTAAGATGGATGTACAAGATAAAGCTCAAGTCTTTTGTTTATCACACAAAGACTTTTTACACTTAGATTGATTTTGCAAAGAGAGTTTTCAAGCAAAAGTTCTACTTTGATCTTCATATCTCTAGTATTTATAAGTAGTCTTGAGATATTTGTTGTAGGACTAATATGCCTTCTTTCATCCTTTAGCTTTAGCAAAGAAAAGTGAACGTTGTGGCATCAAATGTCCTTTCACCAACTAGTTACACAGATAGGATAAACCATTCTGCTTATCTTTCTTTTTCTCGTATTGTTGTCGTGCTACAAAGAACAAAATTGCTTTTGCTTTATGGCAAGAATGCTGAACTAAGTAGCAGCTCACTTAAATTCCATCTTCATAAATCGCATAAAAAACTATCATTAGGGAGCGTAGATAATGCCATGACAATGGACATCCAGAAGGCATTAACATCTTTGAAGATTAGTCGTGAGGGTGGAAGTGTCAGCCCCACACAAAGGCAGTCTCATTCAATGATAGATGGATAAATTGCTCTTGCAAATATTAAGGAACCTTCATTTAAGATTTTATTTTCATTTTAGAAATTGAGTGGGACAAAATTTAAGTAATATAAGTAGTTCAGCCATTTTAGTTTCTCTTAGGTATGGTTAGTAAAATATTTGAAAAACATTTTTGAAAATATTTTGAAAACTCAATTTAACCTTCCTTGTATTCTCCTGTGTCTTTACACTCTTGACAAAATCACTTATATGAATGTTAAGTGGAATTGTTTACATGAGATCATGGCTAAACCTCTAGAGAACTTATATGAATATCATATGTAGGCTATTAGCACAAAAACAACGTCAACAATAAGAATTATAGGAGTGTAGTATGATTGGTAGACCTATGACATGTGTAAGGTGTCTTTGGTTCATATAGCTTGTTATACCAATTTCACTATATTAAATTTGTAGTCTAGGTTTAATTAATGTAGCTTGTTACACCAAGTATAATGCATTATATCCAAGAAGTTAACCTAGGAAAAAATCTTTTCTTAAATATTTTCTTTAAACTTTTAAAATATGTAGAGGATTATTATATTATTTGCTAGTTATTTCAAAAGTTTAAGTCCAACAATTCTTGCAATTAGAACTCTTAAAGTTGTTATAAGCTACCTTGTGTTTAGAGGTATAATTAATTTGGTGAAAGAACTAGACTTGTGCACACGTGATTAGGTCAAGTTGGTCTATTACGGTGCAAATTATCTAATTTATCTCCCTAAGTATATGATATTAGGCTTCATGAGCTTTTTGCTTCTACATTAATTAAAATATTTTTTCAAAAATCAAAATTAAATTTTTAATTGTATTTTTCATAAAATTTATCAAAAAACATATTTTTTAGTTTTGCTATCTTACTTGGTCAATTCTGATAAATTTTATCGATTTCTAATAAAATTTATCTTAATCTTATCTAATTTTTAATCTTACCCTAATCTCCATCTTTGAATTATAAAATGCTTAAAAATAGTTTATCATATTTAAAATAAATTATATATATATATATATATATATATAGGGTGGCAATCAAGTTACTCTAAGAATAACTTTTGGTAAATTACTCCACTCAATATATTGAATTTCAACGATCTAACCATTAAATATTTTGATATTACGTCAACGATTATGCACACCAAATTTTAAGCAAATTGGACATTTGTAGCTAGTTAATCTTAGAGGTGACATTTACTTATTATTTAAAAAGTATATTATACATTAATTTGAATTTATCTAATGAAGTATCAAATAGTTTTCAAACTTTATTAAAATTTGTATACTTGATCTACTCAATAAAATCCTTTACTTTAACGATTGGATCATTGAAATTCAATATATACTTTAACTTGATCTCCACCCATATAGATAGATAGATAGGAATTGCTAATGTATTCACATCTAGTTCTTCTTTTTTTCTAGTTGGAGTGCATTAATAGCCAACACCAAAAACTTTAGACAAAAAAAATCAATCTACTTTTCTATAAAACACAAGAATAACACAACAAGGGGGGTTGAATTGTTATTAAAAATTTTGCAAAACCTTTTCAAAAAAGCGTTTCGTCTAAAAGACAAAAAATAAATACTTTTAAAAGATATTTGTAAAAATGAAGAGAAGCTGCAAACAAGAGAAACATAAAGTTTTATACTAGTTCGTCTCACCCCATAGACTACGTCTAGCTTTTAGTAACCAACCAAATCCCACTATAACTTAAACAAGTTACAAGTATTCTTTTATCCAAGCCTCTTCAGGCTCAACCCAAGTAGTCTTTCACTTGTCTCTCCAAGCAAATACCCAAGTATTCTTTGATCCAAAGTCTCTTCAAACTTCCACCAATTTCATAGAGAAATGGTTAAGAGTAAGATGTCACACTAGATTATCGTCTTATCAGATGAATATATAATGAAGTTCAGGAAAGTGTTACATAAGGAAATTGTTCAAGATTACAGATTGAGAGAAAAGAAATTTGCCAAGAGTTCGTCATTGTGACTAAGGTCTTATATTCTATTTATAGAGTTCTCCCAAAGTGTTCGTTGTGAGAGCTTTTATAGAAGTCCTTCGTCTGGTGAAGAAAGTAATCATTGGAGTATTAAATGCAAGCATTTAATGCTTTTCACCAATCGGTCACTCTGATAAGATAAAGCAGTCTGCTTATATAGCCTGTCTCGTATGCAATCTTATTGCAACAAACATATTTGCTTTTCGTATTAGCATCTGTACACAAATTCCTTCTTTTAAGCGTAAAGTCAAACCTTTTAAGAGATAGGTACGTAGATGTCTTTTTTTTTTCAAGATGATATGCATTTTTCAAAGTAAAAGAGCTTCTCGTATAATAGAGCTAAAAGATCAATATGTATCAGTCTGAAAGAGTTGGTTGTTATAATATCTTTATAAAAACGCTGTGAATAGATGATAGTGGAAACATGCAATAATAGCGAGTGATCAGACAATTGATCATAAGACTGTTTGTTATTATCAAAACTAATCAAGGATCATAAATTTGTCTTTTGTCTTAACATTTTCTATTTTAGTAATTTATTTTAGGGTTATTATAGTAATTTACTATTTATTTATTTTTAAAATACAAATACATTGCTCTCTCCTCTCCCACTCATTTCTCTTTCCTCCCCCAAACTCCATGGAAACTTTGCCATCATTTCAACCATCAAACCTACCCAGTCACCTCTTTTAACTCTAAAGATATTAAAAAAAACAAATAAAATTACCTTGAGTTCATTAAATATTTGCCAAGTTAGTAAAATTAACACAAAAACCATTTTTGAATAAAGAACTTGTAATGTTAGTTGTTTGTCTAATTAATAATATTTTCCAAAGGAATTTACGAAGACTCTAAAAAAAACTTTATCTGTACATAAAACCATACCACTAATAACCACCTTTTAGTTTATCAAATTCTTTGTTTTTTTTTTATTTTTTGTTTTCTTCTCATTTTCAACCTTTGGAATTGACTTTGTTGGCTGAAGTACCTCCTCAAACGACAGCCTTCAAGACCACAAAGTCATTTCCCACGTCCACACCATCGTTACCCCACCTTCACCACTGTGTTGCCCATAGTTCTATCGACGAGTGCTCCCTCTTATGATGTTTGGGTTCTAACTAGAGGAGAGAGGTAGTTAACCTTGTTGCAATGGAGATGGTGAGTGTCATTTGGGTTCTAACAAGAAGAGAGAGAATCAAGTGAGAGAACATAGAACTGAATTTTTTTATTTATTTTTTAAAATATATAATAAATTACAATAATATCCTTAAAATAAATGAACTAAAATAAAAGAGATTGGATTTTTTTTTGTCCAAAATTGTTTGTGTAGACTGCTAATATATTCCAACTAAAAATAAAGTATGAGCATATGTATATATATACAGAGAGAGAGAGAGAGAGAGATACATATATACATACATACTCTAATTTTCATTTTTCTCTCCCACTCCTGCACTTTTCCTCTCCTTTTTCTATATTTTTCTCTTACTATTTTACTACCTCAACTATGAGTTGAAATAAACTTGTTATATCCTAGGGTCATGCAATCTCTTATGTCACAAGCTTATTATATTTGTGACTTATTGATTATAGTTCATGCATTCATGGGTTTCATTCGTATTACAACAACATATATCACATTTCCTTCACTCAACCACATGAACTATATCAATAGGAATGATATTGTTTGCATGCGGAGTGAGTACGAGATTGAGTGTCCTATCATAAATCATATTAGATGGGCTATTATGTTGTAATTTGAATTTATCTTCTTGGCCCAAAAGAAAATGAGAGGAAGGATTGCCTTGCCTCTTCTCATGTGCGAAAAAAAATACGAATTTCTTATTAATTCATGTGTTATACATTATTATATTGAATTATGACAAGCCCTTGTGATTTATTATGGAGTTACATTAACACGTTCCTCACAAGAATTTCTACCAAATGGGCAATTATACATGAGCTCATAACCTTCGATATTATAATGAATTTTTAAATTTGTTTACTCGATCTCATTAATTTCTATTAAATATAAAACTTACGCATGGTTCTTGAATAACATGTTTTATCAACCTACCTATTTAATATACATAACTTAAAAGTGTGTAATGTCACTTTTGATATTTAAGTTTGGTTTTTATTACATCTTATCACATTAACATTTTGATTAATGTGACATTTTTTGATTCAATTTATTTCTTTTAGCTACCATTTCAAGTTCTCTTTCTATGCTTTTTAGTTTCTCAAATTAATGAGAATAGGTGGTTATATCAGGAATATTCATTAATTGCTCAAAATAATAAACCATTTCAACATAAATATAAGGGTGCATTTAACAAACCTTAAAGCACAACACAAAGAGAACCATATAGAACAAATACTTGAATTATAAAACAAATTTTTATCCTGTACATTATTTGGTGAATATAAAAAACACAAGCAAAAAAAATATAAATTTACTAAAATACCCTTTTTAATATTAATTATTTTAATAGCCCGGAATAGTTATCTTCGTTCACCCTTCAACCCCTTCTTTTTCAACATTTCACTGAACCCATTAATCTAATTTCCTTTTATGGGGATAATGTTATATGGCGACTTTCATCGTTATTATATTTTGCACCAATTTGTCTTAGTTAACTTTCTTAATCAATCTTTTATATTTTGGGATTCTATGCTACTCAAGTCGTGGTCAACACAAGTGTATAGCATGTAAATGCTTGTTATTTCATTATTCAAATATTGGTAGTTTGTGGTGTACGCAATCACGCATTTTGTTTGCACTATATCTGAAAGGGTGAATTCTCAGACATCACAAGCTCATTGCCTTATGCCATCAAGAGTGGCAACTTAAATGATGAGAGCATAGGTTTTCTTTTTGAGAAAACAGGTTATGAACTAACAGTGTAAAGTAGTTTTACACTGTCATCCAATCATAAACCACCATTTATTGTAAGTTTATTGACTTTTATAATAAATAATTTAAAAGTTATATTAACGATGTTTTTTGATTGGTTGATAGTGTAAAATTTTTACATTGACAATATATGACCATTAAACTCTTTCTTTTTTTGAAGTGTGACCACAGAGAGCAATGTAAATTGACATGGTTAATTTGAAGACCTTTCTTCTGTGACTTTTCGTATAAGATGTATTGCTTCCTTATTACTATTAGCATATGTATATATTTATTGTATGGAGATTAAAACCAAAGTTTATGTTAAGTGCAAGTTTATTTTTGCCACTAATGATGGATGATATTGTTCTTTCTTGTTTTCTAATACGCTATGATAGTATGTGAAGGAAGATGAAGTTACGAAGCAGAAGCGAGAGGACGTGTGAAAGAGAGAGAGTATGAGAAAGACAATTTTGACTTTCCATTGTATTATGCACAAGACAAAACATTGTCCCCCGGTTTAGTGAGTTACATGTTTTTATAGTTTTGTTTTGTCCCATAACCATTTTTAAAATCAAACATGGAACAAATAATTTTTTGTTATCATGTCCCTTACTTTTAAGTAAATCAAACAAGCCCTAGGACCCTCTTATCTCTTCCTTCTTTAAGCTCGGCTTGTGGAAGAAGGGACCAAGAAGAAAATATCAACAACAACTAGGTTTATTATAGGACAACCCATAATGTTCATATCAATTTATTATACGCCTTTCCATTTAGCATTGGGTAGACCCCATACAATAACTGTTATAGCTCTACCCTATCTTTTATTACAATTCTTCACTAATAATCACAAAACTTTTTGAATTATGGATACAAGGTGTCTAAATGAGTTGAGCTTGTGAATTATTCAGTATCAACTCATTAAATGTTTGATCAAGCTCGTTTGTCTAATTGAATAAATAATCAAACTTAAGTGTGAGATTGAGCTCAATCATTTAAATGAGTTAAGTTTACACTTCACAAACACAACACGCATTGAGCACATATTTATACTTGTAGATTATCATCCATATATTATTAAAATGTTTATCAAATACTAAATTAATAAAGTTAAAAAATAATTTAAGAAAAATTTTCATAAAAGTAAAAAAGAATTATATTATAAATGAACTAAATAAGTCAAATTCGAGCTTTATTTATTTATTTTTTAACAAGTTAAACTCAAACTTTCACTTAAGCTTATTTTAAAAAAATGGGTCAAGCTTGAACAATCTTTTCTTTTACAAGTCAACCTAAATACTCGACTTTTTTACCCGTACATAAATATTCTCATGTTTCTCCATAGATCCACCCATTTAAAACTTATATGAAGCGTGCTTAGCATTCACATTACAATTTTTTTTTTTTTAATGACCACAAATATCTTTTATGAGAAACAATCCTACTTGAGCCATATAAGATCACTATAAAAAGTAAAATATAGACTGTGTCTAACGTGCAAAAGTTCAACAAGTCCCCCACGATGGGCAACACAATTTGTGTTGTTAGATTAACTCAGTGACAATCGGATGGCTGGAATTTTATTAGGGGAACCAGTTCTTCAAGGTTTTTTTTATGAATTGTTGTTTTTTTAAATGAATGCCACATGGGTTTCTTTTTTTTTTTTATTTGTTGCGTTCCTCCACCAATATCTTCTTCGCCGCCTAATCTTGCTTTAGCTCGTTGCCTCTATTGCTCTTCTGTGACTTGAACATTGGCTAGAACGACCTCACTGACCTACTTCTGTTCAACACCGTGAGTCCCTTACACTATCATGATCCAAATCCCTGTCGCTGCCGCCAGAGAACCGCAACCGAAGAAATGAAATCACCATCGAGCGCGAGCGTCGCATACATATATATATTTGCTAAGGTACACACACTTGTTTTTTAATTGGAATACATTAACAAACTACATCATATGTGTATTGTAAAATACATTGTAGTTATAGCTTGCTAATGTACTTCAACTAAAAAATAAGTGTGTGTATGTTAGCAAACCCGACAAGTATTTACTAACGTACACGCACTTATTTTTTTAGTTTGAGTACATTAGCAAGCTACACCGTGGTGTATTTTAAAATACATTGTAGTATAACTTGCTAACGTACTCCAATTAAAAAACAAGTGTGTGTGTATTGTCAACTACAACACAATCTTGGTTAATAACCCACTTGACATGCGGTTCTACATCTAGTAAAATTAGTCTTTTGGTTAATACAATAATTTGTAATTTGAATTAACCAATCATATTCCATGTGAGGCCTTAAACATGTAAGGAGGCACCATAATTTAACATATGGCAGTTTGTTAACTAATTACTTTTCCGAGGTGTCTTGCAACATTATCCCATTCATCATCTTATAGAGATCTTGAGTCATCATTCCCACCAAAATTAATCCATGTGAGCAAATCACAAAACCACAAACGAAATCAAATATTATACCTATGATTTTCGAATTCATAACCACCACATTCTTTAGGCAACCACGAAATGTGCAAAGTCAATATAGCCAAAAGCAAAACTATATCATGTCTTATTAATTTCTCCATATCTTAGATGAGAGCAACCATCATCTCAAATTAAGCTCACCACAAAAGTTCTTGATAATCCTAAAAATGTACCTATAGCATTATAGCAACCACCCAACCACAAACATGCATAGCCTACGTGTGAACCCTAGTTCTTGTATAGCTCCAGTGCATTAATATGAGACAATGTAGGCTTTCGCATATCATATTCATGGTGCGTAGAAATACGCACAAAATACGACTGCATCCGTATCTTAAGCGCACTACGCTTCACGGGCAGTCATCTTTGTTGAACCAATTACCTTTTCCATGACCAAATTTCAAAGGATGTAGTAACACCGGAGCGACATTAAAGGAATAGTTCCAAATTTGCAAACTTAATAAGAACTAAACTTCTTCATCAAAAGCAAAGACCGAAGTTATTACAACAATAGATTATCCTTCGCACTGAGGTTTAAAAGAGAAGGAGTTTTTTATGTTTGGAAAAAATATCTTTTGAAACTACAATTATGTGAGAGAGCATTATACCACTCTATCAATAATAGTGTAATAGTTAGAAAAAATAAAGAATATTAGAATGTTTATTTTTAGTATAAAAATAAAGACTATTAGTAACTTTGACTTAATTAAAGGTAGTTATTTATGGTAATCGATGTGTTATCCAATCATTATTATGACACTTTTTATATCTCTTAATTTTTTTTTGGAATATTCACTTATTTGAGTTTTTTTTTTTTATAAAATTGTTATTTGACTAAGATTTGAATAAAAATATTATAAAATATGAATTATTACATATATAAATATGATTATATTTTATTTAATATATATTGTTGCACTTATATTCTAATATTTTTAATAAAATCTGTCATATTTGCATATGTATTATTTCATATCCAATACTCATACCTATATTCGTGCAACATGTACAGTTGTAATGTCCTTGTGATCTCACTTTCAGTCATAGACAAATAGATATAAATTGAAAAATTAGTTTAAAACTCATAGAAATACATGATTTTATAAGGAGGGATTCCAAAAACCATTTAGGAATATCTATGGTTATCATGGCTTCTAAAGTCTCAAGCAAAACCACCAAACAAAATTAGAAATCCTTTATTTCCCCTAAGCTCTCATGAAAAGATGTTTCTTCCCCCTTCCTCAATGGTTTCTTTGAGGTTGGAGACTCTTTCTCTTTGCCATAACCTCTTCCATGTGTTTGGTCCTTCAAGAATCAAAATGATCTATGTTAACAATTGGAAGAAGAGGAAGGGAATAGAGGAGAGGAAGTCAAGTGGTATGAGTAGAGGGGGAAAATAAGAATTTGTCACCATATATGTAATCAACTTTGTGTTTTGTTATTTTATCAACGAGTGTATGGACAACCGACATAGGAATGTTTTAGCATAACCATTGATCTCGAGTTCGAGTTTTGAATATGCAATTGCGTTAAATATTCGGAAGAAAAGTTTTGTCATCCATGGTAGATCCTTGACTCAAACAAGATTGTCTCTAGTAAAGGATACCTGTGACTCATACAAAAAAAAAATTATGTTTTTTTCTTCCTCTCTATCTCATGTTACTTAACGGCAAATGGAAGAGCAAAGAGTTGGGCTTGTTAGGGTCGAAAAGCAAGAGTTCCCCCCCCAAAAAAAAGGTGTTCATTGCCTTTCACTTGATTGGGCCAATGCGTAAGCCTAAAGGTGCTAGAATTATTAATCCACACTTCGAGCCCAATAATAATCTTTCTATCATTCACTTACTTCAAATATATGATTAACTAATCAATCAATTTAACCTTGAATGAGGATTTATCCTGTTATTCTTTTATTTTCTAATTATTTTTTAAACTTGACTTTATTTATCAAGTCAAATTCTCCGATAATCCATTCATTTATTATTTTTAATACTTATCCTGCTTACTAAATTAAATTCTACAATATTTTATTCAATTATTTACTATTTGTAACGCTTTAATATATAAAAATATCATTTTCGTTTTCATTTAGTTCTAAGCTCTTCTTGATTATCACAATCACGAAAAAATAATCCATCTGAGCTACCGCATGCATGTGACATCATAATTTAGCCCAGAAAATAAGCACTATATTTATATTGTAAACTTTACCATATAATATAGTAGTGATACTGATACCTTAACTGTTCACTTTAAGTAATAAGTTAATACATCACTGTCCCATGCTAAACCCAAAGAACAAAAGGAACAAATGGTGCTTGTTGTGTCGTGAGAGCCATCATTTGCTGAAACCTTAAGTCAGCCTCCTTTCATATCCGTGGCCCTCAGCCACTCCCAAACCAACTTTTCTATTCACTCACCGGAACCACCGCCACCCAGCCACAGCTAGCCACTGCTTACTAATTTAATTCTAATTATTCTTATATCTACATCCATAATATCATACACTTTACTTATTTATTATTTTGCATACTATTATCAACATATATGACTATCACCAAAGAAAAAACTAAATTAGGATAATGATACTCATTCCAAACTTTTATTCGACAAATTAAATAATTTAAGAGAGAAATGGAGAGAGAGAGAGAGAGAATTATAAAAGTATTATAAAATTGTTGAAAATGTAATACTCAACAAATTATTATTGTCAACTTTAACCTTTTTTAGACAGGGATAGATGTACATATATTTTTTAGTTTTAATTTTTTTAGTATGTATTATATTTCAAAATTAAGATAATTTTATTTGTGGTTTGATGGTAGAAATAATGATATTTAGGTGTTATTATTATTTTTTTGATAAAATATTCAATTATTTTTTCATAGTCTTATTGTGAATAACATTATTTCTTCTTTTTAGATAAATTTTCTATTTCTCTTTTTATAGTCTTTATTGGAAAAATATTATATTTTATTTAGACAAAATAATATTTGAGTATTATTTTTTTAATAGTTTTTTTTCGTTTATAATCCACTATTAATATTTTAAAGACTACAAATGATTGCATTTGGAATCAAATGACATTGTTGGTCCTCCTTTTGTATTGAATCTATTGATTTAATTATAATTGATTTTAGAATTAAGGACTATTTATCAAAATTTATCAATAGGACAAACTTATGAATATTATACAAGAGATTGACAACTTAACTTTAAAACATACTAATAAATATTTTCTTCCTATCATTATTTTTTGTATATATATATATATTTTTTTTTTTCTTCTCTCGTTTTTATTTTTATTTTCCTTAAAGGAAAGCAAATCATGTATTGGGAAACAAACCTGGGTTGTGTTTGAAGTGACATTTACAATCTTGAATCTTAAAAAAATATTAGTTTAATTAGTCATTTAGTTTCTATAACTAGATCATTTTTACATTTTGGTCCATATACCTAGAAATTACTCATTTTAGTCTCTATAAGAGTACTTTTGATTACATTTTGGTCCTTATCGTTAAGTGTGACTTGACTCCATTAAGTAAAATTGGCACAAATTTTCTAGCGGTTTAACAAAAAAAATTGTGGCAATTTTATACCACCAATTTTTATTTTGTGACAATGATAGTAAACTGAGTTAAGATACGCTTAGCGATAAAAATCAAAATGTAATTAAAAGTGCTCATATATAAACTAAAATGGATTGTTTCTAGATATAAGGACCAAAACATAAAAATAATACAAATATAAAGACTAAATAAGTAATTAAACTAAAAATATTTAATTTATGTTTTGTATAAATATATTTTCTATTATACATTCTTGAAACTTTTTAAGAAACACATAATTATAAATATTTTTATGAAATTGATACTTATATATCTTTTAGATAAATTTTAATCCCCCTCAAAAAAAAGAGGATAAACTTTAATGTGTTATTCTCTCTCCGTCACAGTTTGTAGGCATCACTGTTTAAAAGAGAGAGAGAGAGAGAGACTGTTTTCCCTCCTTTCTTGAAAAAAGCATTCGGAACAGTGTTTCGCATTCTTACAAAAAACCAAAATCTTTTTTTACACCAAACAAGATGGCAAAAGAGCAGCAAAAACAGGATCCCGCGGCAATCACCAACGCTTGGCAAAACCGAAACCAGGTTTATATCCATCTTTCTCTTTTCACTCTCATTTGTTCATATAAGTGAAAAACAAAAATAGAAACTGGTGTCAATCTAGATCTTGTATAGATATATCGAGTGTGTGTGTGATCTTCAAACTTCATTTAACCTGATGTTTTGAAATATACGTGTGGGAGTAGGAATTGCAGGCTAAAGGTGAAGTGGAAAAGGAGGAGTCTGAGGCCCCTTCGCCTCTCAGCGTTACTTCCAAGGTACATTTTGCAATTGGGTTCTCTCTGCAACGAAAAAGCCTTAAACTTGTTTGGTGAATGCAGGTTTTGTACATGTTGGGAGACATCACCGCAGGGCCTGCGTTTATGTTTGCGCAATGGCTCCAATTAGTTCGTAAACGCACTTCCAACCATCGCTCCTCTGGCTTCCCGCACCGTCCCTCCACCATGCCTTCTAGGTTCCCTACTCTTTCTTCTCCATCAATTGCATTTCTACCATTTCTCATAGTCGTCACCTCTTATAAAAAACAAATAACTAATTCATCTAGGCTGATGAAACTTAAGTTAGTTAATTTTAATTAATAATGCCATAAATTTATTTTTTATTCCAAAAATACTCATAAAATTAGATAGTTTAAGTAGTGGTTATATTTAATGACACTACGCATAATTCAAGAGATATATTTTTTCAGCAATGAGTGTGGCTTAAATTGTTAATTAGGTCAATGAATACATCCACACTGCATTAGGAATGAGTGAGTGTCTCATTAATAATATTCACAATAAATTAAGGATATAAAAGAAAATTATCAATTAATACATCTAAATTTGGGTCTATGTTTCTTACAATTAGGACAAAAAAATTGCATCCATTTGTTTTTTATACAAAAGACCGGAGGGAGTATTAAGCTGATACTAAGGAGATGTTTGGTTTGAGAAAACATTTTTTTGTTGATATTTCTCCTTTTCACAAATAATTACAAAAATGTCACATTGATATCACTATTGTTTACTATTTTCAAAATTTTGCATAGGAAGCAGCCAAAACAATTTGTGATTGTTTGTTAAAAGAAGAAGTAAAAGTAGAAATGTTTTCTAAAACTAACCGGGCTTAAAGATTTTTTTGTTTTTTTGGAAGGAGAGTAGTAAAGGGGGCATGTTGGGAGAGTATTTGTTATGAATTTAGTATGCTTTCTTAAGTGGTTGCTAAGGGTGATTTAATTTGTGTTCAGCCCAGGAGAATCTATTGAGGATGCAAAAATTGATCAGCAAACAGAAATTAGTTTGTGGGAGAGGCTTGGTAAAGCTGAAATGTTGGACATTGAATCGAGCTCCTTTTCCTGGGACAGGCTGTCTTCACTTCACCATACTGAACACACTAGCAGCAATGAACATTCTGAGGATGAAATGAACAGAGCTCTTGAGGTTTGTTGTTTTTTTCTATACTCATAATATTGTTTATTGACACAAAATGTATAATGTTAAGGGCCTTTGAAGTTGTGTCAATATGCAAATAGGTTCAATGTCTAAGTCCAGAGAGTTAGATATACAGATAAAGAACATCTTATTTTTATTTGAGCATGCTGATAATCATTAGTTTTTTTTTTTTTTAATGTTTATAAAGAACTATAGTTTCTTTTTGATATAGCTTCTGTCCAATATATTTTTGCTAGGTGCTTCCACATAGCATCAGCAATTATTTTGTTAATTGATTCTTTTTGGTGTCAAGCATTTCCTGTATAGATGCGTTCACTTAAAAAAATCAATGTTATGTTGTAATAATTTTGTGTGTGTTTTTGTTTTACTTTTGTAGTACACACACGTGTGCATAAACTGTTTATTTTCTTTACTTCTGCAGTTCTGCCTAAGTTTCTTCTCAATTGTGTGCATATAGGTAACAGTAAATTCTGGAGGGGTAGTCTTCTTTGCCTTTTTCAATGGCCTTCGAAGTGATGATGCTTCTCCAAAAGAAGCAGCAGCTGTTATAAAGATATCATCTTCAAGAATGGCAACACAGTCCGAACGCCTTGGTTATGAATTTGCCAGGTGGTTGGGAGTCCAAACTCCGCAGGTTGTTCTCTTACTTTTTTATCTAATTGACCTTCAGATTTGTAAGCTTAGGGTATCAAACTATAGTTCTACCATATTCATCTTTTGCTTTTATTTGGAATACAAGGCTAGAGTCATCCACAATACCAGTTTAGAGTGGATCCAAATAAAGGAAGCTACAGAAAAAGCAAGAGATGCAGCAAGATCGGCGGGTGATGAAATTGGTGAAATGACATGCACAGAACTTTTGGAAGCACTTGATCTTAGCCGATGTCTCATGTTTATGAGGTATGATTCAAATTAGCTTTAACATGATAAGGTTTATACCATGGCAGCAGGAGCTATCTTGCTTGCCTTGTTCTATTGATGATTCTTTGTTTCCTGGAAACAGTAATGCTCAACTGTTCATGCTTGAGCTTGATGTGATAGTTTCAAATTGTGGCATGCAATCATATCATCTTATATTTGAGTTAATGCAACAATCCAAGAAATGGCATTTTCATATATATAACAGTGGCAGTTTCTGGGAATCACCAAGAGATAACGAACTCTTTCTTTTGTGCCCTTCTCCATTTGTGATGGTGTGCAATATACTGGAAGTTGGATTAGTATGAAAACTATGGAATTGTTGTTCTGGCATTTTTTTTTAATCTGTTATTTTTTTGGTGCGAAAGCACAGTATGACTATTTCCCAGAAAAGCAATTAATGTTACTTTTTGGGTGCAAAAGCACAGCTATTCTTCTGCAACATATTTAGTTATCAGAATCTTATGATTCACCACTATTTGGATCTTACAATTCAATACAATTCGGTTACCTACTGATTCGTATCATAAGATGAATCCTAAATGACTTTGCATCTTAGGATACATGAATGAATTTGTGTGTATCATTGATATGAATCACACAATTTAACGATTCGTTATCTTTTCTTTATTTTACTTTTCTTTCACCAATTATCATGAAAAAATTGAAAAGTCATAAGAGCTTAAATTGTTAAATGAAAAGGAATTAAATAAACACTTCTGAACTTATCCTATTTGATCATTCCATTACTTTATTTGTCACTTACTCATTTAATGCATATGCTTTGTTTAGCTATTTAATTGCTTCATTTCTATTCTTCTAAAATAAAAGCTTCACAAACTCAGATATAACTAATAATTTTGTGTTATAAAACTTCTGATTAAGTTGTTTTATCTATTTCTAGTTTAAAATTTTTACATTAAACACTATATATCATCTATATGATATACTTGAAGTAATTTTTCATTGTCTCTGAATCTTATGATTTGATACAAATTATGATTCACGATTCAAAAATTAGCTCGGCGATTCACGATTTGAATCTCGATTTGTTAACCCTTTTGATTGTTTAGTTTAAAGATTCTTCATCTTGCAGTTACGTGCACGGTTCACCCTTGCTTGAAAGCTCTAGAGCATTTGAAACACAGGAATATGCAGAAAGAACATCAGCAGCCCTTGGCAGGGTAATGATGCTGGATCTTGTCATCAGAAATGAAGATAGACTCCCTTGCCGTCAGCTTAGATGGCGCGGGAACTCTGCAAATTTGTTATTGGCTGAAAAGATTATCTCTGCAAGTACGGATACAATAGGAGAAGCTTTTGATTCTGCAATGAACCGATATGGACCAAGGGTGACTAGGGCACTTCAAAAAGAAAAAAGATCATCTTCGGTGGATAGCAGATTGAATTCTCATAATCCTGGATTGGTATCACAAGCATCTGGTCTTTCAGACATCAAAGAATCATCAATACCCACTGACATGAGCCTTAAAAGTCAAACATCAGAAGGATCGATGCTTACTGACTTTAACATTGTAGCTATTGATTCTGGTGTTCCTCGCCGACCCCCTGTTGGAAAACGTGCAGATGACCATATTAATTATCCTAAGTTGGTCGAGTTACTCCTCAATAGCTCCGAGTTTTCTTCTAATCTATTACATGATATATCTGGAGGGAGATTAGGATGTCCTCCCTCAGAAGACACAAATATAATGACTGATATTCATGCAGGTTATGTAACATCAGTAGTTCACGAGTTCCGTAGTGGTTTTCGTGCTGCTCTCAGGGATATGCAGGGATTCCATATATTCCTACTCACACTTCATCAAAAACTTGATAACTTATTAAGATCATTTATGAATGCTATAAGCAAAATATCATCAGGGGAGTCTGAAAAGGAGGATGCAGTGATTCCTGACTCACCTTCACTGGCTGCTGCTGGTAGTTGTCCCTCTCCATCTATTAAGGAGAGGCTTTCTAATGATATCCATCAAGATTATAGTGATTCAGAATCACAGAGAACTGCTCCAAGGTCATCATCATCTTCAGGTAATAGAGACTGCTGCGACTCTGCTTCTTCTGTGTCCAAAGAAGGTTGGCATGGAAAGCACTCGAAAGGAAGTGGGGAGTCACTTCGTGGTCTCCGCTTGACAGCTAAGCTCCGTGACTTCTATAAATTTGCCAAGGTTGGTCTCTAGGTAACATAATCTTGTTTACTAATTCATGGTTTTGGTTCTGATCATGTAGT
This sequence comes from Spatholobus suberectus, assembly GCA_004329165.1. Taxonomy (NCBI): domain Eukaryota; kingdom Viridiplantae; phylum Streptophyta; class Magnoliopsida; order Fabales; family Fabaceae; genus Spatholobus; species Spatholobus suberectus. Next base: position 67,735,353 of record CM014729.1, read on the forward strand.
TGTCGAGTTGTTTTGGTGCATTTTTTCTTTTTTTTTGTCTGGATAGATCATAAATAATCAGTGTCATATTGGTTGTTATGCAAAGTAAGATGATTTTATTGCAAGTCTCTTTAAACAAAATCAATTAATGTGGATAGTATTTAAGACTGACAAGGATGTACTCTTGTTGCTTTTAAGAATGAGAGCATGAATTTTGGTGAATCAGTTTTCGTTATTTTATTTTGGAGAAACAGGTTACTCTGACCTTTTGCTCTTATTGCTTTCTTATCTAATTGATGTCGTTACACTGTGTCATAGATAAGGTCATCAATCACCAGTACATTGGAAAATGTGGGTTTTCTCCAAATAAAATGTTTTCTGGTAGTTCTATTATCCCTATGTTTTGCATATGCAAATGTTATACATCTCAAGATCATTGACAAATAATGATATAGAAGTATTGTAACTAGCTCTGTCTTTGCCAAGTAAAACTGCATTTTACCACACATTCCTTTTTTATCTCCTGTCTTATACTTTATCATGATTTCCAGGTTGACTCAGAATCCAATAAAGAATTGGAACAATGGAATGAAATGCTTAAAAACGATGCAGTTAAGTTATGCCAGGAGAACAATTTCAACACAGGATTTTTCGAGGGTAGTGATAACAACACTGTTGTTGATGCATATGAACTGAAGGTATCTCAGTTTAAAATAGTATTCAGAACTAATATGTTAGGCTCATTTCATTTATGGAGGATACATATTCACAGAAGCATTTACTCCATTAACCTTTTCAGGTCAGACTGGAGCATATCCTTGAGAGGATTGCATTGATATCTGAGGCAGCAAATACAGAGAGACCATCCGCTGTTACAAATAATCTGTTCATCGGTGGAGCACTGGCTGCAAGATCTACGTACACGCTGCAACACTTGGGAGTCACACATATTTTGTGTTTGTGTACAAATGAAATTGGTCAGTCAGATACTCAATTTCCCAATCTATTCACATACAAAAACTTCTCTGTAAGATGTACTCTCATGTCTATTTTTAACGCCAATTATTCTATCAACTTATTTGCAGAGGTTTAGTTTGTGTGAGAATTGACTTTGTGCTTGATGTCTGACTCTGCTTTTTTATTAATCATCCATGCATTTTCATGCAGGATTAGTCTAGTTTTTGTATTGGATTGGAGCCTTAGACTTTATTTGTTTTCTTACTGTATTAACTTCATGAGTTTCAAATTATTATTTTATGTTCCATTCATTCAAAAAGTTCAAGATGCATGCTCATGAATGCTTTTTATCTCCAACACACCCCTTACGTTAAAGATCTTTGGGTTCAAGCATTTGATCTTTAACAGAAAGGTCTTTAATTTTTTTTGCTCACAAGCAAAAATGTAAGATAAACCCTCAGGCCAGGGGCTGTAGCTAGGGCAAACCCTCCCCAAATGCTTGAGCTGTTAGGTGCTACTGCCAGCCCATGTGGCCATAGATGGCCTTATCTCTAGTTCAGTATGTATACTTTACAGCTTTAGTATAAATTGTTTTACTGGAAATTTGGTTTTTGATAAAGCCCAATGGTTTCAATTGATACATGCAGCTTATCCCATCTAACAAGACATGGCTTGGTTGTTTTCTACTCCACAACTTAATCCAGTTTTGAAGTTTTTCTGCATTAATAACATAATATATTTATACTATGACCAAATTAAAATTTGGTTCCCTCCCTCTTTTTCTTTGGTCTTTTTCTGTAGTTCCTTTCCGGAAGATATTTGATTGGTTTGAAAATTCGATCTCCTTTGACTGATAGAGTATTTTCTAGTTAAGCCTGACCTCATCCTTTTCTCGTTTAATCATGAGACATATTTGTTATTCAGTATGATATAATTTATGCTTGTTCTTGTGAATATCTATAATATTTTTTTGTTAATTATGGTATCAATTGCATTTTTAAAATAAGTTTCTGTTCAGGAATAATTCTTCACATGGGTTCTCTTCGATCCCCCATTTGAACAGGTGTGTGACAATGAAGATTCTAATATCAGCAGCATATTTAAAGAGGCTTGTGATTTTATAGATTATGTTGAGCAAATTGGTCTGAGTGTTTTAGTTCATTGCTTCGAGGGGAGAAGCAGAAGTGCCACTTTGGTCCTTGCTTACCTGATGCTCAGGAAGTAAGTAAAAATGTATATTCAATCTTATAATATATGGTAAGTGAAACTAGTGTTGCTCTGGAGCTGGCCCCCCATAACCAATCAATGTTACAATTTTAATTAGATAATTGAATCTTAATAACGAATTATATTATTAGATACGGTTTTTCAGTTAGTGAAGTATTTATTTCCATGACTTATAAATTATTTACATGATAGCTGCTATAGCCTATAAAGTAATATTGTTCAGTATGTGGAACACTTGCAACTATAAGTTTATGTTCCTTGATAGTTAAAGAGTGTTTTTTGTTACTAACACCTGGGACAGTTTAGGAACTAAAAGCTTTTGTGATGTAGGAAATTCACTTTATTAGAAGCATGGAATGCTCTGAAACGAGTTCATCGTCGATCACAGCCCAATGATGGTTTTGCAAAGATCTTACTAGAACTAGACCAGAAACTGCATGGGAAGGTTTCAATGGAGTGGCAGCAACGGAAACCAATGATGAAAATTTGCCCTATCTGTGGCAAGAATGCTGGACTAAGCACCAGCTCGCTTAAGCTCCATCTTCAGAAATCACATAAAAAGCTGTCATCAGGGAGCGTAGATAGTGCCATGACAATGGAAATCCAGAAGGCATTAACAGCTTTGAAGATTAGCCGTGGTGGGAGTGTCAGCCCCACACAAAAGCAGTCTCATTCAATGATAGATGGATAGATGGATAGATGGTTCTTACATATATTAAGGAACATTCATTCAAGATTTTATTTTCATGTTAGAAATCGAGTGGGACAAAATTTAAGCAACATGAGCAGCTAAGCCAATTGTTGCCTTTTTTTTTTTTAAGAAAAAAATATTTTTAAGAGAAAAAGAAGAAGTATGTTATATGAAAGAGCTTAAAAACTTTTATTCTTGGGTTCTATATGTAGAGCTAAAGTGTAACACAAAATTCAAATGCTAACATTATCCTAATCTTTAAAATTAAACTAATAATCTCCTTAAGTCTAAATGATAAGGATAGATATCCTTATCTTTATCTAAACATCATTCTAAAATTTGTAACATAACAAAATTACTAAAATCCAAATTATCTATTTTCAAATTATAGATATTTAGGTGTATAATTTCAATACTCCTTGCTTTAATATCTATTCACAACCAATTTTGAATTTCAAGTTTCAAATTTGACTTTCCTCCGTTTGATTCCTATTTTCTTTCTCTTATTTTGATTATAATTCTTATCATTATCTTTCTTGCATGGGACCACTTCAATGAACTTGAATGTATTTACCCTTTTTTGGTCAATTTCAACTTCTTTGTTTCTTGTGGGCTCCATGGTAGCAACATTGAACCTTTGATGGATATCAAAAGGTGGTTTTCATCTACATCTTTATTCTCCTCATGAACATCAATCTTTTTCAAAACACATTTGTCTTTATGCTCTTCCTTGATTCTGATTCTTCTTTTTTATCTTCTTCATCTAGTAGTTGGCTCCTCTCTCATCAAAGCATTTTCCTCTCATTTGAACTTTGATCACTTTTATGTTGTTTGTATCTTTAATCACAATTTTTATCTTAAAGCAAAACTTTGTAGTCTTTCTCCAATAGCTGAGCAACACTTAAAAGATTTTGATTAATCCTAGGAACATATAAAATATCAAAGATTAATTTCACACTTGAATGACTTTGGAGATAGCAATTTTGTTGAACATCTTTGAAGAGCTCTTGGTCATAAGTCATATAGTTTGGACAACTGCTATCAATAAGTCAGGCTTTTGTAGAGTTGTCGGTTGCAAAACACGACATTGCAAATAATTGTTCCTCTTCCTCTTCCTCTTCATGTTGATCCTCAATAACCTTAGCCTCTCCTTGTTGTTGATGAGACTTGCATATCTTCTCTATAGTTCTAATTGATCGCACTTGTAACATCTTGCATCAAGCTCCACCATCATCTCTTTGGTGGATGATTTGTTTTTTGTGATAAGGACACGGTGGAAAAGTTTGAGTGTCATTGTTTTGGTTGCTATTTCCAAGATTTGCTCTTTTTTGTTGTTTTTGCCACCATTGTTCTACAATTTGGCTTGTAAAGCACCTTCCACAATTTCTTCTTGCCTCATAAGCCTTCTTCGTTTTGGTGCCTGCAATGCATGTAACACTTCTGCCAAAGTAATCTTACAAAGATCCTTTGTGTTCTCCAAGGTGGCTATGGAAGCTTCATATCTTTTAGGTATGGTTACAAGTATTTTTTCTACAATCTTGGAATCACGAAATTCAATGCCCAATAACCATACCTTATTATGTGAGTATTCTTTGATCGTCTCATGATTCCTTCATTCTTTGTAACTCGAACTCCCTCATTAAATTCAACACTTGCATGCTTCGAATCCTTTCATCTCCTACGTATTCTTCCTTCAAGTAATCCCAAATTGCATTTGCTGTTTAATTAGTCATGATTTTGGTGAAAATGGTTTGTGAAACACTAGCAAACAGACATGTATTTGCCTTTGCCTTCTTTATTTTTCTTTCTTTGTGGATTTTTATCTAGGCCATGGTGGGATTGTCTGATAGCACAAGAACATTGTAATCTTCTTCCATGGCTTCCTAAAGATCTAAAGCCTCTAGGTATGACTCCACTCTCACTACCCAAAGATCATAGCTTTTTCCATCAAAGACAGGAGGAGCAACTTATGAAAAATTTGCTTCAGCTTCCATCTTCACAGGTCCATAAGAAGATAGCTGTTAAGACAAAGGGATAAATTTATGACCTTCACTATGTTTTGACAATAACAAACAGTCTTATGCTTAATTGTTTGATCACAAGTTTTCACATGTTTTCACTATCGTCTTATTACGCGAATGATTTGTGCAAACTAACTCCTAAGACGATATATATAAATATATGCTGAACTTTTCTTTGTTATTCGAGAACTTTTGTGTCTTGAAAAGCGCACAACCTCTCAAAAAAGAAGACATCTACGTACCTATCCTCGATAAGAGTCAACTTTACGTTTAAAAGAAGAATTTGAGTACAGATGCCAGTACTGAAAAGCAAATATGTTCACTGCAACAAGATTGAGTAAGAGAAAGACTAGACAAGTAGACTAGTCTTATCAGAGTGCCTGGTCGGTAAAATAAATGCATTTAATGCTTCAACGACTCTTTTCTTCTTTTTACAATGTCAGATGAAGGATGTTTCCAAAAGCACTTACAACAGATATTTTTAGAAGAACCTTATAAATTGAAGAATAAGTCATCATCTCAAGTGTAAAACTCTTGGCAAACTTTCTCTCTAACTTTGTAATCTTGAACATATTTTTTGCTTGTAAACACTTTCTTAAGCTTCAGTGTACATTCATTTGATAAGACATTAGCTTAGTGTAACAACTTACCCTCAACTATTTTCTTTGTGACATTGGTGGAAGCCTGAAAAGGCTTTCGATTAAAGAATACTTGGGTATTTGTTTGAAGAGGTAAGTGAAAGACTATTTGGGCTAAGCCTAAAAATGCTTGAATAAAAGAATACTTGTAACTTGTCTGAGTTATAGTGGGACTTGGTTGATTACTAAGAACTGGACATAGTCTCTGAAGTGAGACGAACCAGTATAAATCTCTGTGTTTCTCTGGCTTACAGTTTCTCTTCATTTTTACAAACATCTTTTGAAAGTTTTTATCTTTTGTTCTTCAGACTAAACGCTTTGTGAAAAGGTTTTGCGAAAATTTTTAATAACACAGTGCAACCTCCCTTCTTGTGTTATTCTTGTGTTTTACAATAGCTCTTGATACCAATTGTTGGTTTTTGTGTAGAAAAATAATTTTTATAGAGAAGAGGAGATATGTTATACGAAGGAGCTTCAAAAACTTTTATTCTTGGATTCTATATATAAAGCTAAAGTGTAACACAAAATTCAAATACTAACATTATTCTAATCTTTAAAATCAAACTGATAACCTCCTAAGTCTAAATGATAAAGATAAATATTCTTATCTTTATCTAAACATCATCCTAAAACTTAAAACATAACAAAATTTTTAAAATCTAAATTATCTATTTTTAAATTACAGATATTTAAGCATATATTTCAACACCATTTTAGTTTATCTTAGCCGCATAATATCTTAGCCACGTAAGTAAAATAGCAGTTTGGAAGTGGGATCAATTGATTCCCCAAGTCATTGTTTTACATTATTGGTGCAACGTATACTCATTGGGAAGGGTTGTAATGTGTGAAATTGTCATAATTAAGCGACTGGTTAGTTAAGATTATGAAATATTAAAATTCAATTTTAGGGCTGTTTGGATTAACTTTTCCATAAATACTTATATGAGTAACAAATAAGAAGAAAAAATGAAATAAGCTTATCCATAAACTAAAATTAGCTTATGCATAAGTTAAAAATTAGATTTTGAAGCAGTTAATATGAAAAAGTTTCTACAAATTAACTTATGCATAAACTAATTTTAACTTATGGAAAAGCTAATTTCACTTTTTGTTCTTATTTTTTCTCCCATAAGTGCTTATAAATTTATTTTATTCAAACAGGCCCTTTGTCAATACTTAAGGTGATAAATGAAAATTTAACATTGTCGACTAACTAGCATTGAATTCAATTGTTGCTAGTTGTAACCATTTGTTGATTGATCATTTATTAGTATCAATATAACTTGTGGGGTATAGACCTTTGTTTAAGTTTTTTATTAAAAAAAAGGGGAATCATTCTGTGCAGAATTCATGCTCTTGCGATGATGGGTGAAGCATTCATTACTTTTGCTATTAATAAATCGTGGGACGGCAAAGGACGCATCATAGATCATTAAAACAGAAGAGCCTGTTGCCACGCAATTCATTTCGTAACTGTTTTACGTCTGAATTTTATCCACGCAATTTGCCTACTACACATTGGTTCACTCCCCCAATCCACACTAAATTTAGACTTGTATGAACTAGTTGCGGACAGTATCGTACTAAAATTGATCTAATTACCCTGAACCTGTCATCGTCATCCAAGTATTTTGTCATTACATGCATTGCAATCTCAAGCAATGAAAACGCCACAATAAAAATTTACAGTAATTGGATGTTACATCATGATCGAATCAGTGAAACGTAAAAGCACCCTAGCTTCCGACGGAATAGTTCATTGATGCACACTCTCCCAAAGTTATACCAAACCAAATACGGCGCTGATTTTCACCTTCTCCACACATCCTTTTCAGTTTTCCCCTACCCCCCTGATAACCCTTTTCTGAATTTGTTTTGCTTGGCTACGGGTAAACATTAGGCCTACCAGTGATCAATTAAAAGTTTTGGGTACATTGACAAGTAAAACATACTATGACTATGGTTTTGAACAAATCAACTACAAAGTATTAGCAAATTAACCGCATTATACAGGAAGTGCCTCTGGTAAGGACTCGGGTGCTCCGCTGCTACCATTGAGCACAATCACATTACCGTCAGAATCAACATCCACTATAACAGAGTCTCCCTCTTTGATCTCTCTAGCAAGCATCTTCTCAGCCATGCTGTCCTCCAAAAGTCGCATTATGGCTCTTCTTAGAGGCCTGGCTCCATAACTAGGATTATAACCTTCCTCGACCACTCGGTCCCTAAATCTTTCTGTCACTTGAAGTTCAATATCTTTCACCTTCAGTCTATCAAACACCTCCTTGAGCATTATGTCAGCAATCTCCTTCACCTCCAGTTTTGTGAGTTGCCTGAAGACAATCATTTCATCCAACCTATTCAAAAACTCTGGCCTAAAGTATTGTTTTAGCTCCTCAGTCACCAAGCTCTTGATTCTGTTATAACTGCTATCCTTCTCATCATAATCCAGATCAAATCCAATTCGGCGGCCTCCTTTCTCAATCACACTGCTTCCAACATTTGATGTCATTATAAGAAGTGTGTTCTTGAAATCCACAGTTCTGCCCTTACTGTCTGTTAGTCTTCCATCTTCCAGGATCTGAAGCATCATGTTGAATACATCAGGATGGGCTTTCTCGATCTCATCAAATAGTACAACAGTGTAAGGACGACGCCGAACTGCCTCAGTCAATTGACCACCTTCTGTGTAACCAACATATCCAGGAGGTGAACCAATAAGTTTGGAGACAGTGTGCCTTTCCATAAATTCACTCATGTCAAGCCGAATCATAGCTTCTTCAGAGCCAAAGTAGTATGCAGCCAATGCTTTGGCCAATTCAGACTTTCCCACACCAGTTGGACCAGAAAAGATGAAGCTGGCAATTGGACGATTAGGGTTCTTTAATCCAACCCGAGCTCGACGGATAGCCCGACTGATGGCTTTTACTGCTTCATCCTGACCAACGACTCGCTTATGTAAAGTCTCTTCCATCTTGAGGAGGCGATCAGATTCATCTGTTGAGACTTTCTCAACAGGAATACCAGTCCAGGATGAGACAATGTGCTGTATGTCAGCTTCAGTCACAAGAGGACCTCCATCCCCTGCCTCACTCTCTGCCTTGCTCATCTCCTTGCCTTTCTCTACAAGTGTTGAGATCTGTGCCTTAAGATCCATTTCTCTATCTCGTAGCTCTCCAGCCTATTCAGAAATTCACATATCATCAACCCACTTTTGGCAAAAAAAAAAAAATAGTAGTCCAGCTGACAAAGGAACCAATCATTACACTGTTCTTTTTTTTTGGTGGGAGAGGGGGCTTATACCACAACATTCTTTAAACTCAACAAACTTACTAGAATCAGAAGCCAATTTACAATTATATAATTAGCATTGATAAAAAAAAGCTAATCATTCTCTGAGTGTTTACTTAAGCAAAAACATTACTTTCCTTAGTCAAGGTAGTTGAAAATTTTCCTGAAAATGTTCAATAAAACTTGCATGTTAAATCTTCAGTGAGAGACATTACCTTTTCAAAGTCTTGGTTGCGAACAGCTTCTTCTTTCTCCTTAATAATCTGCCTGACCTCCTTGTCAAGTTCTCTTGCTTCTTCTGGTAACTGGGTACATAAAGTTACAGCCCAAAATAGCTCAATAACAGAAGTTAGAATTACTAGTTGAAGGATAGAAAAACATTATACCTGTGCATGTTGAAGCCGGACTCGAGAACCAGCTTCATCAATCAAATCTATAGCTTTGTCGGGCAAAAATCGATCACTGCAGGTGACAACATTATCATATATGAGGGAAAATATTTGGTTAAGATATACAGCTAGTAAAAAAAAGGATGGCATGAGCATTTGATTAACATAGATATCAATCAAACAGTTATATTCCAACATAAATATAACTAATAACTAATGTAAAACAATTCAAAGAGGACTGCTGCTGCTGCTGCAAAATTCCAGAAGTCTTACATATACATCAGCTTAATTCAGTCGAAAATTTCCAATTTAAACATGCAATATTGAAAAAATTAAAATGTCTATACCAGCATAAATGACATTAAATGAACAGAGAAGGAGCAGAGAGATGAATTATGACAAACCTGATATACTGGTACGACAGCTGCGCAGCAGCTACAAGAGCCTCATCAGTATAGCGGAGCTTGTGGTGAATTTCATATCGTTCTCTAAGTCCTTTCAGTATTTGTATGGTTTCATCTACAGTTGGCTCTGGTACTCTAACCGGCTGGAATCGTCTCTCCAAAGCTGGATCTTTTTCAATGTGCTTCCTGTATTCGTCTAATGTTGTGGCTCCAATACACTGCAGAAATATTTAAACAAACACTTTAGTACAATGCCAGTAATAGCAACTGAATTAAACTATATTTAATAATCTACATTCTACAAGATGTTCATTATGGTGAGTTCAGTATAGGCATAAGAACCTTCAAAATAGGCCTACAACAACCACAATGTAATCTATTACCAACCTGAATTGAAACTGTTGGAAATGCCAAACTTGAATTTTTGGATCGAAAATTCCAATACTAATTTTGAACCTTCAGCATATTATTTAATTCTGACTACAAGACAGCAACAACTGCTGACTGTATATTAGAATCAAGACTACATCGCTGACCCATAGCAGACCTATTAAATATCTCACAATGGTTTTCACTGTTTACGAACATTGAATGACCAGAAGAAAGATCATGTATTCTTTTTGTATAGTGTGGAGTTGCAAGGGCAATTTTATGACCAGAGAAAGTATTTTCTCCCTTAATTACCAAAATGTTTTAGAGTGACCCCAATAAAATCGAAAAACCAAAAACTCATTCTTTCTCCCTCTTTACATATTATATTGACTTCAAGGTCAGAGTCAGCAAGCAGTCAATCCATTTTGAACATGTCAAGAGAAAGTACTACCTGTAGTTCACCTCTTGCAAGAGCTGGCTTTAGTATGTTAGCAGCATCAATAGCCCCTTCTGCTGCTCCTGCTCCGATCAAAGTGTGCACTTCATCAATAAAAAGTATTATCTCGTCACTTTGTTTGATTTCTTCCATCAGTTTCTTCAACCTTTCCTCAAATTCACCACGATATTTAGTTCCAGCAACAAGCAGACCCATATCAAGGGTTATAACCTAATTCATTCAGAACAAAGTATATTAGTAGCATGTTGGACATCAAACCATTCATATATCTTCCCCCAACACTTTATGGTAAAATTGGGCTTCCTTGGTCAAATAATTAGGACTTTGAGCCCCTTGCTGCCCTCATTCTTTTATAAAAAAAATAAAATTTCAGCCTATGGTGAAAATTTGCCAGTGCATTGACCACCCTTCAAGCCGAAAAGGCTCTTGCATGAGGGGGGGTGTTGACATGAAACCATTATGCACCTTCACCTAACAAGGTTAGCTTTTTGAATAGTTGGTTCATGATAGAATAGAATGGAAAAGTTATTAAAGGATAACTACTCAATCCACAAATGTGATCCCTTCAAACAGATCTTGATCATCCTGGTTTTATGGCCATAAATTTGAAAAGATAATTAAAAATGACTAAAAGACACGTGATTACCTACTTGTTTTCCATTAGCTTAATAGTCTAGAAATAACATGTCCAAAACAGACTATTGTATATGCCACATATAATTGAGCAAAGAACGCATTCACATTATTCAAGATGTAGGACTTGTCAAAATCATACTGAGCACCCACAAAACCAATAATTTTAAATAATACCTATCCTGACCTGAAGTGCCAGAATGAAATTAATATCATACGATCATATGAGTGAAAATGGGACAGCATGCCCTAGATACTGGTTTGACCATTTAGTGCCATAAAACCCCTTTTTGTCAACATGTAATAAAATTCCACAAATATAAAAAAGAGACTGTTAAGAATTACTCTACAAAAATCCAGCAAGTTGAACATGTCAACAGTACTCAAAAGAGATCATGAAACCCCTAAACTTAACACCAATTTTAAGAACAGCAGAGGTAAAATGGTTTCTACTAACCTTTTTTCCCTCTATGGTTTCAGGTACATCACCATTTGCAATCCGCTGAGCAAGACCTTCAGCAATTGCTGTCTTCCCAACACCAGGTTCTCCAATGAGACAAGGATTATTTTTGGTTCGACGACCTAAAATTTGAGTCACACGTTCAATTTGCGGCTGCCTTCCCACAACAGGATCCAATTTTCCCTGGGGAGCAGATGAGAAATTAAGCTTTTAAGCACAATAAAGCATAATCTACCATCTTCATAAAGAAAACCACGACCTCTCAGTACCTCTTCCGCTAGCTTGGTCAAATTGGTACCATACTCCTCCAAAGTTGGCATCTTATTGCCACTACTTCCTGAACCAACAGTAGCAGTAACACTGTCAGCACTCTCACCCACCATGCGAATAACCTGTACCCATCCAGTGAAAATTATAAGAGTAACATAAAATTTAAGATTAAAAGAGAATGTATCCATGTCAACAGAAGTTTGTGGGAAAAAAGGTATATGAAGGCATAATACTAGCCTGTGTGCGAATATTAGTTGGATCAGCACCCAGGTTTTCCAGAACACGTGCTGCTACACCCTCACCCTCTCGAAGAAGACCCAGAAGCAGGTGCTCAGATCCAATATAATTGTGACCTGAAAATATCAAGGGTTAAAACTCAGCTCCAGCAAGCTAAAACAAAATATCACAACTGAATATGATTTTTTATCCTAAAACACAGAGTAGCATTAAACAAAATAAAATCAACAGATAGCCTCCAACTCAACTTCAAATGCATTTAAAGCAAGAGAATACCATTTAGTGGTGGCAAACATTATCCATGAACAGGTTTGGTGCAATTAACAGGATAGACATACAAGAAGTATTCAGCAAAAGTTTATGACAAGATAGGAGGTGTTTTGCAATTTGCATCATCATGGTTCATGATTTCTTCTATTTTTATTTTTTTTCTATAACTTGCAGTGTAATAATAATAGGGTAGCTTATTCAATCCTCTGCTCTATCCTTTGTTCTTCCTCTTCTATAAGTAGTCAAAACATAGATGACTCCTTGAGTAAAACAGATATACATAACAGACCCAATATAACCAAATCACTTCTACCTTATTTCAAGAAACAATTACACCAGAAAAACAATGAGAAAACTACTAAGAATAGACATATGGCTAAAAAGGAAGCAAATCCTCTGTTGAAGACACTATTGCCTTTTGCCATGTATAAATTAGGTAATACAAAAAGAATGGAAGAAGGTGAACAAATGATTACCAAGTTGACGAGCTTCCTCCAGTGAAAGTTCCAAAACACGCTTTGCACGGGGAGTAAACGGAATCTCAACGGCCACAAATCCACTCCCCCTTCCAATTATCTTCTCTACTTCCACACGTGCATCTTTAAGGTTGATCCCCATTGACTTTAGAACTTTAGCGGCAATACCAGTGCCTTCACCGATAAGACCCAATAGAATCTGCTCTGTTCCAACAAAATTGTGACCGAGACGTCTTGCTTCCTCCTGGGCTAGCATGATTACTTTGATTGCTTTCTCAGTGAAACGCTCAAACATGGCTTTGGGTATGCATCTGGTAGCTCTTGCTCGCCGTGAAGAAGTTGCAATGGATACCTTAGAATGAAAATCTATTCCAGGTCTCAACATAGTGTCCAAAGGATTAAGAGTACGAAGTCCTGAGAAACCTGACATTCTTAATCCATTTGTTCGTATAGCACTCATCATTTTGGTCGATCTTTTTAATTTTCCAGATCCCTTATGCTGACCATTCCTATGCTCAGCCACTAGACTGGGGACATTAATTGACTGAGCCAAAACCCTAGCCATAATTCCTGAAAAGCCGGCTGCATGTTTTGATGAAACATATTAGCCAACAAGTAACACACTAGAAGTAACAGAAATGCAATCATATAGGCATGCAAACAGTTTCAGGATTTCAGAATCAGAACATCAGTATTTAGGACAATATTTCATAATGTGTGATGGACATAAAAGATATTTCAGAACATATATGATGAATAACAAAGACATACATGACAAGGATCAATATCCTAAAATCCAGAAATCCTAAAGTTCACAGGAACAATATATTGCCTAAATAGTTTAACAAACAAACGCCAAGAACCACATTTATCTCAAAATGAATCCTAAGTGTTATAGGAATGAAGTTCAAGTAAACATTGTACAATGCCTATATTAATATTAATACATTCAAGAGGAATCAAGAGTTACTTCATATGATCTCCCAAGACACTCTTTAAAGTTCATTATAACAATAGAGAAAATATCCTGGGCGATTTGGGGGTGGGGGGAAGTTGAGTGCCATGTCGTGATACTTCAAAAATAAATTAAATCCTCATGCTGCTTCCTAACTTGTCAATCTTCTATTTCCTCTCTTTTAAGTACAACCTAACCAACAAAAAGGGGAAACCATGGGCGTTCCCCACTTTTACAAGAGCTTAGTTTCAGGAAACTCAACTCGAAAAAGGTAATAAGCGTGAGGAGTGAAATGCAGTGCTAACAAATCAACACCAGCAGTAAAGGACCACAACGAAACCACAACATCATAGTTGGAGCTCGGAAAAGTCAATGATTAAAATCGACAAACAAACGGGAAAACAAAAAAGGAAAGACAGCGCATCAGCCAACTACATAGGAAGAGATAAGATAGCGGATAACAAAAATAATCAACAAGAACAAGCGAACAGTTACGTGTGTCTAAAATTGAGAAAAACAAAAACCTCAATAAATTGTAGTTGCACGTGCAAGAACAAAAGATAATTACGAAAAATAAAAATAATAATAATAATAACAATAAACAAAATAATTGAACAAACACCTGGTGTTCTAAGCAGTACCAAAGGATAATTCTAAAACCTAATTGAAGAAGCTCTTGAACCAACAAACCCACGAAACGGAGTAACAGTAACACACAACAGTGGACGGAGGAACGGATGCAAATTAAAAAAAAAAAAAAAAAAGGAGCTCACCGGAAGCAGTGCACAAATAACCGATAACAATATAGAAACCAGAATAAAGGGGAAAGAAAGAACCGCAAGAGAAAGAGATGAAGATTAAAAAAAGAGGAAAAAGAGAAGGGAGAGAGACCTAGAGCAGCTGAAAAGAGGAAAGAAAGGGATTATTTAATAAATAGTGAGCTGAAGAAGAGGAAGGAATAAAATTGTGGTGAGGAATAGGCACTAACGCTTCTCTCCCCTCCTTTCCAAGATATCTCTAATCTCTAATCTCTAATCTCTAATCTAATCTATAATTCAATCTAAATATCTATCGTAACATCCTGTACCTTCTCCTACCCGACCATTTCTATTTGGTGTTTGATCTGATCTCGTGCGTCGATTGTTCGAGGTTGTGTCTGCAAACGTGACACGTAGCCGAATGGTACAGGCCCCACCTCGCCACCACTTATTTTTTTACTTGGGATGACTATTTTGCCCCTGGTTTATCCGCCTCCTTAATAAAATGCCAATGCAAGAATCAAACGCAAAACGCGAGAGGCTACTGATGTTAAGTAAATATCTAGGTCGCTGTAGCAAAGACGTAGACGATACCACTTTACTTATGTTGTTAAGTTTTGGAGCTCATTTCCGTGGTCAAACTCAAATGGTGTGCAGGTCCAAATTAGCATGCTGACTGTAATTTTAACGTGCTTAATTGGTTTATGTTTTGCTCCTACTTGTTATTTCTTTTTATTGAGAGTATTACAACAGAGAAAAAGCAGAAGAGAATAACTCTCCTTCATTCATCTGAATTATTGAATAAATCTCAACGTCCTTCATTTCTTTTTCTTTTTTTTGATAAGCACCGTAATTAGGCTTTTGGCTCTGATAAGACTCCAAGGTATTTTTACAAATTTTAATTCTTTAAGTCGGTTATGAAACTAATTCTCGACCCAAAACTTAGCTATACTTAAAGCTTCTCATCTCTTTCCAATTATATATTTTGCATCTTTAGAAAAAAAAATAAGAAACTTTAAGTGTGATTAATGTTCATTTCTTTTGCATTTTAATGTTACAGTTCCGGCAAACCAAGGATCAAGAAAAGGAGAAAGGAAAAGCGAACCTAACAATCAACGACTCCGTAAAAAATCTTTATTGCCGGGGAAGTCCAGGATGTACCAGTAGAGACTTGGACTGATGGATCAAATGCAAATAACAAACATTGTTTCGTATTAAAAAATTGATATAGTGTATATAATTATCTATGTCTTTTTATTCTTAATATTTTTCATACAAGAAAGTGTATATAGTAAAAGCTTTTTTCACGTGAGAAAAAAAAATATATTGATAATTAAATTTTATCATAAATGGTCAAAATTAAAATACACAAGTTATATAAGTTTTTTAAAAATTTATGACTTATAAGTAGCTACTTGATATTAAATTTTGATCATACATATATGATTGTATAGTTCATATTCACTCTTATTACTTTCATATAAAAAATATTCTCTCACTATATACGCCCCCTTTCACCATGTATCAAGTGAGAACTTTCTATATTGTGAAAGGTGAAAATTATAAATCTAGGTCATATAATCATACATAGATGGTTAAGATTAAAAGTTAGTTAATAGTCATATGACTACTTAAAAAAGTCACGTGCATTTTTTCTTGTAATATAAACCATTCAAATATAATATGATGGTCAAATATGATCTGATGGTTTATATTTATAGTTGTCATTTTTCTCAATAAAAATAATTCTCATTTGATATGTTCTCTCTTTATGTATCTATATTTCTGGTTCTCATTTTCTTGGACAACGGTTGATTGACATTCAGGACCTCACCATCACTTAAAACATTGATGTGAGATTCGTGACTATCCTAAAAAGATTTTCAAAACGTACGTCTCTGACTCCTTTTCTTATATTTGGTGGTGTTGGTCTCAAAGAGAAGGTTGAATGATCGATGGTTCAAATCGACTTAGCACACTGTTGGAGTTTTGTAGTGGAACTCTAGCTAAGATATCTATTGCTTGTGCATCTAATTGTTATAGCCTTTGATTTAGTTGCTCTATTAATTATTCTTGCTCGTTAATGAGCCTTTTCATATGCTCTCTCTCAAAGGTGTCGGTGTTGGGTGCTAAATTACTGATGTGTTCTAATAATGGAGGTGGTGTCAATTGTTTGTTCTCCATAAGTCTTAAAAGGATTCGATGGGGTTGGAGTTGTTCCTTTTAGTTTCCACCATTGTGGCAATGCCTGGGAGACCATAGTTCTAATTAAGACAAAAAAAAAAAAAAATTGGTCTAAGTTGTTTTAGGTTGATCAAGAGTGAGAATTAATCGTTCGCACAAACAACACCAATGTTCCTTCTCAATCTTAGCTAGGTGACATGTGCTTCTCATAAGCCTTCAAGCTGATCTTTGTTAGATTGTTTCTGTTGAACTCTTAATCAACAAGACTTCGATGCTCAAGTTAGTCTTGGTTAGAGGTATAAGGTGCCTAAGGTTGAAATCGTATTTGGTATGGGATGTCATGTTGCCTTTATAGACATCTTCAGGTATTAGTTTGATCAGACTAGTTAGGACAATGTAATTATCTTTCTTGTGATAAGGTGATTATCTTCTAGAAGGAAGGTCGAGGCCCTTTAAATTACTCTCAATGTGTTAGAGGGCCTCCTTCCCTATGCCAATTGTTTCTAGTATTAGTCGACCTAAGCCTATTGGGTCAAGTTGGTTCCTCGTAATTGATTTGGGTTTATTAAGATAGGTTGGACATGGGTTAAGCCAGGTCTAAAACAATAACCATTTTTTCTAGAATTAATTGATTAATCATTTTTATGATTCTAGTATGATCATGATTTCAAGTACTAATTTTGACTTCATTGCAAATGTCAATGATTAAAATTATCACAAGATCTAAAATCATGACTATTTGCTTAAAGGAACTTTCAAAGTTTAAATAATTAGATCAAAGCAAATCAATTGAAACGGTCATCATGGATGATAAGGTTTCCCTTGAATTAAAACTATTTTTGTTATTAACATATTACTATTGACATTTTTTTGCGATCTAACAAAACCCAATGTACCATATGAAGTAATTCTACTAATAAAGTTGAACAATTGCTTATAGAGGAAAGGTGTTACAAGATACTCAATATATCGATGATTCTAAACAAGTTCAAGTACAAACCAACCAATGATTTGATTGTTTCTTTTTAGAGTTTTTTGGTCACTAGTCTATTTCCTCTAAAGTGAGAAACTCACTTTAAGTAATCTCATTCGTTGATAAAAATAAAAATAAAAATCAACAGTAGATATTACATGCACATGTATAATAAATCATATATGTAAAGGAATATCAATTGTTAATTTTCTCGCCAATAACTAAGCTTACTTACTTTATTGATACTTACTTCAGAAGAGTCAAATCCTACTAATGACTCCATAGAATTTATTTGTAATTTGATTGTTCCTTATTTTTTTAATACTCATGGTCAATGATTTGATTGTTTTTATTTATTTAATACTGGTGGTTTGAGTTATTTCATTAGGGAAAATTCTAAATGTCTTTTAGATGTTACTAGCCAAAATAAAATAAGATCAACAAAATATTATTATGCACATATCATCTTATCTTTTTTATTCATTATTAATTTATTTTTTTTGGTAATATATAAGTTTAAATATCTACAAATATATTTTCTTTTTTTAATTATTGTTATTCACTTCTTTCTTTTATGATAGAGACACATTTTTAAAGAGAAAATTAATAATTACAAAATATAATTTAAAATATTTTCATGATTATATTTATGTATATATCTAAGTTATATATAAATACAAATATACTTATAGAGTTAATATTTTTTAAAAGACACATGTAAATTAGAATTATATAAGATATATGTAAATATAAAATTGTTTGAATATATATTAATATCTATAATTATTTTTGTATGTATTTATAAGCATTGACATTCAAATTTACTAATATATTTTTGTAAAATCTTAGAATGATAAAAAATACATTAAAAATTATAATAATATAAAAAAGTTGTAGATTGTAAATACATAACATGAGTTATTACACTAATCTGTTATAATTTTAACTTTACTCTTTGTCATTTTTTGCCCAGAAACTCAATCATCTCGTTGACTTTGACGATTTTTTTGGTCTCGTGAGAGCTTACACCTCTTCATTAACACAAAAGCATCCTTCTTGTTGTTGGTTCTCCAGAGCTTCACATTCCGTCATCTCGAAATCTCTGTATATAGTTTTGAGGAGCTCCACCAAGTTGCTCATCATTATTGCTGTTTTCAAAGACCACTCACAATACAATCCTCATAGCAAACAAAAACTAAACTCTTTCTCTTCCTCTTTCTCTAAACTCGTTGTGTCATCGTTATTTTTGAACTTAGCTATGAAATCGTATTTGAATTTTCCAAAAACTTAATCCTTGAACTTTGATGACTCATTAGGTTTATCCTTTATGATAGTTTTAAACTTTTATAAAATATTACAAGTAATTTTTAAGAAAAAGTATATAAATTTTCCAAATAATTTTTAACTTTAAAGTTTTTTTTAATTTAAAAACAAATTTTAAATAAAAACTCAAGTCAAACATTAACTCAATCAAGTATTATCATTGATATCTAACATATTCAGCGGCTAAAACCTTAAGGAGCAGTAGAAAGTGCACCTTAAAACAACTTTGTGTCTTGTTTGTCACTTAGTTTCAAAAGTCCAACCTCATTGTTTTATAATGGAAAGTTGCAATTAAAATTTAAAGGATAAATTTAATATTTTTTATTTATAAGATTATTGTTTATTTCTTTTTTGGCAAATTACTACACTTGAGCTGAATATTATGTTTTTGCAATTAACCTGCAGATCGACGGGAGAGAGAAATTTTGAGTTTGGCACAGTTGATGGATAAAAGAGCACTGACAAGTAAAATGAGGGAAAGTGTTACGATAATGGGAGAGGTTTGTAATGATTAGGTCAATAACCTAAAATAATAGTATTTAATCTTTTGAAGCAATACATTCTCTAACACATTTCTTCTAATAACATACACTTTATTATTAATTGAAATTTATTAGAAACTATAAAATTATGAAAGATGGTCATTAAATAAAATGTGAAACCTACAAACTTTTGTAATTTCTAAGAAATTTGAACCAATAAAAAAAGAGAAAACAAGTCATGTACTTACAGTGTAAAGTAGTTTTACACTGTCATCTAATCACAAACCACTATTTATTGTAAGTTTGTTGACTTTTATAATAAATACATTAAAAGTCATATCAATAGTGATTTTTAATTGGTTAACAGTGTAGAACTTTTTACACTGACAGTGCATGACCATTAACTCATAAAAAAATGTGATTAAAAGAGTATGTTGCTAACATTTCTCTAATGGGTGAGTCGAGATCTCTATTCGTAGGAGTATTTTTTGTTGCTAAAGTAGTAACATGCTGCTGTAGTTGGGAACTTTTCATTGGGCCGATAAGCTATGATGTGGGTCAAGAAATATTGGGCTGACTTATTGAATTGGGCCTGTAGATTTCAGATTTTGAGGTAGATGAAAAAAAGCCCTAAGGCAAACATCAGCCGCATTTAAAATTTCATACGAAATATATATAAAAAAGGTATACGAAATAGTTTCTAAAAATTAAATTTTACTAAGACAACAAACTATTAATTTAATATTTAAGAGATAAAATCAAATTTAAAAGTTATAATCCGTTCTTTATTTAATTTCTAGTTATATCTAAATTTGATAAAACCCATGTTCATGTAATGAACCGTATCCACCTCTTTTTATGGATATTATTTGGTGGAAATGATCTTAGAAAGATATATTTAGAAATTTTTTGTTAGGTTAAATTTTTCTAAAATGGTTTTGTTAATTAGATCACCTTAATAAGGTGGTTAAGGAATTAAAGATAAAAAATTATTTAAAATATTTAATATTATCAATGTATTAAATATCATAATTTTTAATAAAAATTATTAATTAATTTTTTAACTATTAATTTTAGTAAAATTATTTTTTAGATATTAAAAATAAATTTAAAATATTTTATACTAACTCTAAGATTTTATGAATATAAAATTAATCCCTAAAATAAACAGCCTCTAAAATACAATCCTTTAGTTGATCTAACCCAGAACATAACGTTTTAGCATCAAACATTAAAAGATGAAACATAAATGTAAAAAAAGAGAAAAAGGTAAATATTTTTATGAAGAAATTGTTAATATTCAGGTTGAATTGCTTAATATAAATTATGTTTAACAATTTTAAGGACAATAATAGTTGCTATTACTTATTAATTGATGAATTAATTGAATAAACGTATTATTAAACTTATATATGTGTGTGTATTTGTGAGAGAGAGAGGAATGAATATTGACTATTGTAGCTTATCATAAATGGTCAAGATTAAAACAAAGAAAGTCATGTTAGTTTTTAAAAAATCACATGACTTTTTAATAGAGTTGCCAATGTGAGCCGCAACAAGTAAGCCAACCTGACTCACCACGGATTTGAATTGGGTTGGGTTGGTAAAAATTAGCTCACTGCGATTATGAGTTAAATTGGGCTCAACTCGCTTAGCTTGTGGCTCACCTCGAATTGAACTCATGATGAGCCAGGTTGGCTCACGGGGTTGGGATTTTTTTTTAAAAAAAATCTCTTTACTGACATACTAATCCAATAATCTCTCCTCACACACCACAACACACTTGAATCAACGTTAAGGATCATTGGTTCAGCAGCATCTTTCTTCTTTTCCTCCTCTGGTTGCTCAGCATTTCGCACTCACACTCAAAACTTGTAGTCTAGCACACAGCCGTTGCTAATGCTGATGTTGCTGCTGATGGATTGATGGCGCTAAATCCCACACTCGACTTGTAGTCCCGCACACAAGTTACAACCTACTGGCACCTTTCCTCTTCGTAGAACGTGTGGAACAGTGGAAACATGGTATACTATGGTGTAAGCATAAATATATGAAATTGAATAGTTGATATTGTGTTTTAAGTTGCATGGTATCTATGAAGCCCGGATACTTAGTATGACACGGGTACGATACGACACGGATACGGGGATACGACTATTTTTTGAAATTAAGGATACAATACTTTTTGGATACGTTAACAAAAATTTATAGAAAATTTTATATAGGTGCAGAATATTGGTAAAGAAAAAGACATTGATCATTTTCATTGATTCATAACTATGATGATCACAATTTACAAAAAGATATTTGTGATCATGACAAAAAAATACAGTTTCTACCTATATCATAACTAGTCTTGGCTAACTGTATCAAAAAAAAGTATCTTTAGTAGAACTCAAAACATGTATTGGCTCTATAGAATAGCCTATAAATCTACAATTCAAAAGAATCTTTACTAAATTACTGTCTAATCCTAACTGTTTCATTCTCTTCTCCATTACCATCATCCAAAAAAAGCATAGCTTCTAAGTCCAGTTCATCAAGAGACAAATTTGCCAATTCAAGAAGTCCAGCACCATCATCAAGTGTTAGAGTATGTATCTTCACTTTTGGAAGCTTTTAAAAGTCTCTGTTTTGTTTTAAAAATTTTAAAGTCAAAACAGTAAAATATTACAATAATCACTAACAAAAGTGGTCAAACGTATCCAAGCCGTATCTGAGACACAATGAGCCGTATCCAAGCCATATTCGAGACATAATGAGCCGTATCCAAGCCGTATCATGCAAAAAAAAATAAAAAATAAAATAAAATAAAAATCAGATACTTTTTGGATACGTATCCGGTAGTATCTGAGGAGTATCGGTGTCCAACACGGGTACGACACCGATACTTTTCTATTTTTGGAGTATTCGGGCTTCATAGATGGTATTCTATGATATACTATTGATACATTTTAGCTCTCGTGCACCATAGTGACTAATAGCTTCTTTGACGATGATTCTAAGTGGACATGTTTGTCAAAGTTTTGAATATTGTGGTTATATTAAATATAGTTAGTGATTATAGTCAATATATTGGAATGCTTGATGTGAAATGTTTTTTAAATAACTTTTTTTTCGTCTATTTTTTTAAACATTTTTTAATTTTACTTTCAATTTTTTATTTTTTTATTTTAGGTGAGCTAACCTTTATTGGTGGGTTGAGTCAGGTTGACAAATTCTTGACTCACTAAAAAGTGAGATGGGTTGGGTTAGCTCACTTTTTGATTAACCAATGGTGAGTTAGCCAGGGCGAGCCAAGTTGGCTCAATTTGACAACTCTACTTATTAAGTAGTTACATGACATTAAATCTTGATCATGTATGATTGTATGGCCAAAATTTACTTCTCTCACTCTCATATAAAAATGATTCTCTCGCTAAATACACACACACACACATATAAGCAGTTCATTGGACCTTATAGTTCAACTCATTTTAGGCTTAAACAAGTTGTGTTTATTTATTAAATAATTTAGCTTGTTATTTTTTTAAAAGTCTAATTTAAAAAAAAAACTCAAGTTTTGTATCATTTAAAAGTATTTTAAATTTAATAGGTTGATTTGTTAATGTAGAGATAAATGATATAGTAATATTATTATTGTATGAAAATTTTAATATAATGTTTTGATAATATACATTTATTGTCATATTAAAGACTTAGACTTACTATCCTATATGAAAATTTAGACTTGTTAACTTATTTACACCTATTTAAAGATAGGATTGTTATCTTATTTGAAGTGTCATACTTAAGGGTGGAAAAACAGCTTGAGCCCGACAAGCCAACTCTTTTAATCCATAAAAAGTTGGGGGGGGGGGGGTGTGAACTAGGTAGTTCAACCCACCAGCTAACTCAATTCGCTAACCCAACAAGCCACTAGCAAGGAGAGGCGAGTTAGCTCGTTGGGTTACTACTTTTTTTAAAATTTGTTATTACTTAAGTTAGTATTAGGGTTTTTCTCTTTCTTTCCTAATTTCGATTCCCTTCCCATGACGACGCACCAATACGAAACAAGGGGAACACAAAGTAGTGAACACATCAGTCTACTTATTTTCACTTACAACGCATTAGCACGATTCCTACGAATAATGGAGTGTGTGTTAAGACTTAAGGTGAAAAGTTTGTTGGATTTTAATATGGGTATGAAAAAGTGATGAGTGTCTACTTCTTCCCATGTTTGAAAGAGGAAGAAACACATAAGAAAGAGAGGTTGAATTATGTGTTTTATGAATTTTCGAAACCTTTTCGCAAATGTTTTAACAAAGATATAAAAGGTCTTTAGATAAAAACACGTGAGGATAAGGAAGGATAAAAGCACACGAGTTTTTTTTATTAGTTCACTCAATCTAAGCTATGTCCAGTACCTTATTAGAAAGATTTCCACTAACCAACACTAGATTACAACAAATATTTTTCAACAGCCTCTTCAAGCCTTACAAACCATGATCAACCTAGATTACTAAAACCCAAGTGTTCTTTTATCACAAAGCCTCTCCAAGCTTTCACAACACTAAGGTTGTTTTACAAAGAATCAACTCACAGTGTGAGAATAAGAAAATTTAAGCACAGAGTACATTAACTTGGCAATGCAAAGAGTATGAAAGTTTAAGTGCTTCATAGATCGTCCAAGAGTTTCAGAGTTTGTATAAGTTCATAAGTTTTTAGCATATGTTCATCCTTATTCCGACTTCAAGTCTTGCTTATACAGTCTCTTGGAATATATTTGTTTAAAGAGAAGGCTTTTGCTTTATTTTCCTGTTTTAAGCAACATTAAATGCATGGAAAAATCTTCATGTTTAAGACTTGATACGTGTCTCGAGAATCTTGGATAGAGAAAATGTGGTAGTCTTGTCTTTTAGTAGTTTTGTATCGAAAAGGTAGGTACTTCGTGACATACAGTGATGCTTTTTTTATCATATCTTCTTTTGTTCTTCTCTTTCTATACTTCATCCTTGATAAGTTGATTACTTTTTCACGAGACTGTACTTATACATCAGAATATCCTATTTTTCATTAAATGTTAAGATACTTAAACATTAGAGTATATCAAAAAGCATGAGGAACAAGTTTCAATATGTACGAGGATAAACTATTCAGCTTTATTGAAACTTAACTGAATAAAAGTTATCTAAGTTTGAAAAGCTTTGAACGATTCTTTCATCAAACACTTTTTAGAAAAACTTATATCAGATGAGATTTGCACAAAGCTGCGTTGGACGCCATGTTTTCTAAAAATGTTGGACGCTTAGTTTTAGTTGGTGTATTGGACACCAATTTTTCTGAAAACTTGTTGGACGCATCTAAGATAAGAAATATACCTTTGTTTATAACAGGCGATATTTCTACACATGTAACACACTTATCATCAAACTCTAAAATTTAATAACCTTTGTTATCATCAAAACTTTGAGGATTTAGATGCTTCATACTTCTTTAGTTCCAACAATGTCTTAGTTGGGAAGTTGCTATGAATCTTGAGAATAAGATGCTGTGATTTTTACTTTATTACTATGATTAGGATTTGGGACTTAGGAGTTTTGAGACCTATAAAATAACATAAACGAAACTCTTTTTCTACAATGTTGATACATTGACAAGGTCATGGGTGCGAAGAACATGTCTTGGAGAGGTCATTTGATAACTATAGGCTCCAGTTCAAAGCCACTGAGACAGTAGTTTTTTTTTTTCCTTTTTTAATTTTTGGCAAGTCAGCTCACTAGCCCACCCATAAACAAGGTGGGCTATATTTTCCATCCTACTCACCCAAGGCAAGCTAACTCACCTTAGCCCGTATTTTGGCGAACTGATGGCGACACAGGCTTAAAATGATCAGGCTAACTCGTTTTGGCACCCCTAATCATACTGTAAAATAAAGTTTTAAATAAGTTTTTAGAATTGGTTAGACTTTTAAAAACACCAAGTCATACCTTAAAAAAGAAAGCTTATGTTAGGGAAATAGGCTAAGATTTGAAAAATATAAGTTTTTAGAAATGCTTTGACTTTTAACCGTAGTCCTAAGATTTGAAAAATATGCCAAATTTATTTAAGATGAAATCTAATTAACCTAATGTAATCCATTTCCACTATGTCTCAAGGAGTGATTCCATTCATTACTCGTAAATTTTTTAAATTTAATGATAGATTAAACTGACAATACTTGAATTTGTATTGTTTAAATTACTTAATTTTCTCCTAATTAATTCCCTCCTTTGTTTTTGCTTTGGAATTATTATAATAGGGTTAAATATGTTTTTGGTCCTTCAAAAAGATGGCAAAATTGGTTTTAGTCCTTAGAAAAAAAAATTTCTTGAATAAAGTCCCTCAAATATTAAAAATACTCTAATTAGATCCTTGTGCTAAACTCTGCTTAACTTTTCTGTTAAGTGATAGCCACATCAACTTTCAAGTAAAGTATTTTATTATCTGAAGTGTCTAGTGATAATTTTTAATAAAAAAATTATGTAATTACTTTTTCTTTAAGGTTAAGAAAATATGTGGTTAAGGGTTAAACATGTAATAATTTTATTCAAAAAATATATTACCAATCTAACTAGATATAACAGTTCACATGGACGACTACATTAATAAATTAATGGTGATTGTGATGCTGATATGGCCATCATTAAACAAAAAAGTTAAACAGAGTTTAGCACAAAGATCTAATTAAGGTATTTTTAATATTTGAGGGAGTTTATTCAACGAAAAATTTTTCTAAGGACTAAAACCAATTTTGTCATATTTTTGGAAGACCAAAAACATATTTAACCCATTATAATATGATAAAAGGAAAATCATGCTACCCTTTACCCAAAAGTTACATGAGTTATATATTTCAATTAAACTAGTTCAAATGCAATCATAGAATGGAAAAATCATCCATACATGCAAATACTCCTACAAATAAAACTTGTTGCGGAATGCGTTCAAGTATTTTAGTGTATACCCATAGGTTAAAAATTGATCTATTTCCCTTTTATTTGTTTATGAATAATGCAATGGCAAATGTAAACTTAGTTTATGAAAAACTTTGTTACAAGAAAAATGTTTTAGTCACAAGATAAACACCTTTTCTTAAAAATGTTAGTATAAATAGAATATAAAGAGGAAGAGATCGAAGAAGATCATATAAGATATTTATCCTAATTCATCTCACAACCCAATATTACATTTAGTTCTTAACTTCATTGAAGATTTTCATTATAACATAGTTGTTATAAGGAAAATCCTATTTTTCACATTTGCCTCTTCAGGAACTTAACACAAGTATTCCTTAATATGAACCCCTTCAGGTTCCACACTTTCATAAGGTATATAAAAGAACGTAGTGTTGAGTTTTGGGCTCATTTCTTATGTGGAGAAAAGACCCAAATGTAAAAATTCACTTTATGTTCCACTTGTCTAAGTGAAAAAGAGTCAAATTAGGGAGGTAGAAAGACTCATTTTGGTGAGAGAACAATAGCTAACAAGAGAAAAGCGAAGAGGAAAAACCAACTCGCATACTCACCTAATAGTCATTGTAAATAAATACATCCTTTTGTTCTTTTTTTTTTTCTATTAACAATAAATTAATACAATAAAAAAAAACCTATGTAATCAAATCATTTATCAATAAAATATATAATAAAAAAAGAAAAATAAAATCAACTAACCAAAAACCACAGTTCTACTCATTGTGAACAAAAGCATCTCAAGTATTCTTATAAAAAAAAAGGATATTCTTCGCATGGATTAATGCCCTTCAACTTACTAAAGATATATCTATTGGTGAGATAAGTCTTGAAGTCCTTCCAACGCTACCCAACATACTAGATGAGCTCTATTCTCAGCATTTCAATACTTGGAATATTGTAGGTGAGTTACAATGCACAAATACAATGAAGCTATACAAATATATGTATAATAATTACATTTATTGATACAAGTCACATATTGTGATACTCTACTAAATTTCTCCCTTCATGCGCTCCTTTACATCATCTCACTCTTTCTTGAGTATCTCGACTTACTTCGTCCCATAAAGGCCATAAAACTCTTAAGCTTTTTTTCTGTTTGGCCCTTGTAGTTTTTCAGATTGATCAACAATAATTGGAAATTTGTTCTCACCACTACCACGATTAAGGACTAAGTCATTTAACCATGTGTCATGTCTACCTTTCTTGTAGGTTGTAGATTGACTACCTAACTCCAAATTTGTTAATTAAGGAATCTTTATGTATTGCCAATATATATATGCATTAAACAAAGACTCCACAGTCTTAACATAAATTGCACTAAGTCAAAGGTCAAAATATAATTGCACTAAGTAAAAGATGCACAATGTGTCCTAAATAGAGTCTCCATGGTCTTAACACAATTTGTCAATTTATGCACATTGTGTGCCTACATGGTCCTAACATAATTTCACTAGGTAAAATGTGTGTGCCTTGGCTCATGTTTTTATTTTGTTGGGTTTTTTTTTTCTCATGGCATCCAAAAAAGAGTCTCACATATAAAACCATAAGGTAAGCACAGGGTAAGGGTCTTACATCCAAAATAAAGTCTCACATATAATACTATCATTATTTCATGCATTTGATTGTTGCATTCATTCACTAAGTAACAAAGCATGAG
Organism: Spatholobus suberectus; assembly: GCA_004329165.1. NCBI lineage: Eukaryota > Viridiplantae > Streptophyta > Magnoliopsida > Fabales > Fabaceae > Spatholobus > Spatholobus suberectus. Next base: position 67,763,458 of record CM014729.1, read on the forward strand.
AGAACAAACTAACAACATTGCAAAGTATAACATAAGAATAACATGAAAACAAATTAACAGAGAACAGCAATAACAACATAAATGGTGACGATAACACATTTTGTCTAAGACTGATGATGAGAACAATGATGATAATGACAACGAAAAAGTTGAAAATGACGAGAATGAAGGGTGCGAGAACGAGAGAAGTAAAGGCACGAATTGGAAATGTTGTATTGTTTGAAAGTGAAAGGATTCTAGAGGTACAAAACACAAGTTTAATAAGATTTTTTACATCAACTGTATGAGGATTTGTAGAAAGTGACTTTCTAGATTGGTTTTAGGGGTGTAAATGAGCCGAGCTGAGTACTTGAAGTTTAAGCTTGACTTGTGAAAAAAATCGATGACTTAAGCTTGACTCATTTATTTAAACAAGCCTAACTAAAAGCTTAAGCTTGACTTGTTAAAAAAAAAAAAATTGAGCTTGGCTTGTTTAGCTCATTTATAATTTAATTATTTTTACTTTTATGAATTTTCTTAACCTATTTTTTAACTTTATCAATTTAGTATTTAATAAATATTTTAATACTAAATGATAATCTACATATAGAAATATGTGTTTAACATGCGGTATGTGGAATTTAATTTCAAACATTTTAGACTATTATATTTTCATAATCCAGTAAATAATTTTTTTTTATAACTTCTTAACTACGACAAAAGAAAAAAAAACTTTAAAATTAATTTTAACACTGTTCACAAAGTTCTACATATTTCCATAATGAATATATAAATAACAAAAACTAGTAATATTTTCATCATCAATTTAAATAAAACAAGCTATTTACGAGCCGTTAATGTCAAGCTTGTAAATTTTGGACTTGACTCATTTAAATAATTGAGCTCAATCTCAAGCTTGAGTTTATTTATTTAATTAAACAAACAAGGTTGATCAAGCATTGCCCAAATAGTTCACGAATAGCTTAACTCATTTACACTCCTAATTGGTTTCTTAGCAATCCATGTAGAAAGTTTGGTCTATAATTTAAAATATTTGAAATTACATTAACATTCTAAATCGATTACAATAGGAACTAATTTAGAAAGTAGTTTTTTACATTAGTTAAAACAAAACCAATCTAAAAAGTCTAGTCTAGAATTTAAAAACAAAAAATGAAGAGGAATACATATTCTAGATCTGTTCCTTAATTTGTGATTGATCTAATTAAAAAACACTTTTTATATTGATTTCTTGTGCAACCGATCTAAAAAATATTTTCTAAATGAATTCTTTATCAATTAATATAAAATGTTTATTTCAATATTACAAAAATATTATCACTTTACTTAGTACATCAATTTCTAAGAAATCAATATAAAATGTCGATATAAAAAGTCTGTTTTATACTAATGTTAATCAACACCGAGGGTGGAACCAAATTACTCGCGCAATTTGGAAGAGTTTCCATATAACATGTAGCAATTAATTTCTGTTATTTTATCAATATAAAGTATTTTCTTTCAACTTTGAAAATCTTATTTGAGCAAAGCTTGTCTTTTAGGCAATTTTTGCACTGTCCAATTGTCGAGAGCCCCGCAAAATGTATCAGACTACACAACTTGCTCAGCAGCAATAGTGCAATTCAAAATTTTAGGTGCATGATGAGTGGACAACTTGTTCAGCCTAGTGCAGAATTCAAATATTTTGTGATGAAGACATAACCCAGTAGACAAGGGCAAATTAACGTTCTATGTCCCATGTTCACGAGGTTAGTGGAGAAATAATAAAGGAGAGTATCTTTCCTTCCCTATACCCACAGAACTGACTGCAGCTTATTTAAGATTCTTGTCCCACTCTGGTTTCTAACACATTGAGCAAATGATACGATTTTAATTCAATTTCTTGCATTCAATTCTGCCCCAGATTTACACATGGATGATGTAAATATAATGGGCCCAATTCCAATTTGACTTTTCTTCCCCAAATCTGTTAGACGAGCCTATGTTATATGGAAGATTTTCCTTTTCAACAGTTGTTAGATTTTTATAGGAGATAATTTTATTTGAATAAAAAATATTCACATCATGACATGCATGGTGGGGATAATTTTTCTAACAAAAATTTTGTATATATATAAAATTCAAGCTTAAGATTTTAATGAAGAAAAACTAAACATCTGTCATTTGAACCAACTATATAGTCATTATTTGGTATATTGCATTCTTCATAATTAATATTTTAAAATATATATAAAAAAGATGATAGATACAACATACAGATAGAGCTGAAATAGTTTGGGAAGTAACCGTCCAACAAAGAAAGAAATAGACGAGTGTACCATACCGTGGTGGACAGAGAGAGAGGTGTTATAGTTCCGATTGGACAGTAACTGCGGTGACCAGAAAAGCTTCACGAGATACTTGGGACTCTATTACATATTCAGCTTCCCTCCCTTAATTCTCACTATTCTGGATTCTCCCTAGTTTTCTACCGTCTTCCTAATACTGGGTGAGAAATAAAATGGGCACTCGTCTTAATGTCAAAATCACAATTATTGTATCTCAAAGTGGTTCCAGCTCCATGTATTGCAATTTGTAACAAACCTTATCCATGTATTTCTCACAATTTGATTACACTTTTAATCTTTTGATATTTTAATTTGTGTGATTTTAGTTCCTCTAATTTTAGTTGTTCATATTGAATTCTTATAGTTTTTTTAACTATTTAAATTAAGTATTTATTTAAAGTCATACCTCTATTATATTTATATTAATTATTGGATGGAATTTTCGAGTGTGAGACTTAATTAGAACTATTGAAAAACCAGGAGAATTAAATGTGAGTAATTAAAATTAAGATCAAAATTGCACAAACACGTGGTCAGAAGTTCGATTCCTAAGTCTGTATATATGGAAGAGAATCTATTGAGAAATGTCGGCCCTCTAAATGAATTTTCGTACGTTGAGGGACTAATTTTTGACTTTCGTCTAAGAAATACCCTAAACAACAACAAAAATTGCACAAAAACTGAAATATAAAGACTAAAAAGGTAATTAAACCCAAAATTTTAGATGATACATAAACAATTTGTATATATTTAAAATTAATAAACAAAAATATTTTATTAAAAAGTATGATGAGATATATTAATAACATTAAATACTATTTTTTAAGAGTTTAAATTAAAAATTACCTTAAATATGACTTTTAAAGTAATTATTATAAAAATCAACAATTTTTTTGCATATAACAATGTATATGATTGGATGCATTTTTTACGATGTATTATGACCAAATTCATTTTTTAATAAAAATTTTCATTTTTATTCCTTAAACACTACCTTAAAACAATACTTAACAAAACCGTTAATTAATTACATGCTACGAAGAAAAGAATACGAGACCAAGACAAAAATTACTTGCTGATTTTTACTCGATCACACTATTTTTATCATTGCTTCATTGGTAATAACCATCCACGATTACTTGGTTTTCATTTCGTCACTTTTTCACACGAAAATTTTTTGTGCGAAATAAAGTACTCTAATTAAATAGAATCCCATCAAAATTTGTGGATATTTATAAAAGTAAATCAACACAATTTTAGTCACCTGAAATTTTATAATGAGATCATTTATTCTCATTTCTCGCATGCATGATATAGCATATTTGCTGAGGTAGAGATAAACAAAAGGTTACTTGAAAGAATCCATTCCCCATGTCATACTCATTCACCCATATACACTCGCCGATTATCATAACAATTCATGTAAACACAAAAACACAATACATTATATATTCATAATTTTTGGTTTTGTCTACATAATGTTCAATCTGTTGAAGTAAACACACATCAATTTGTGATGCAAACCTCGTGCATCCCCACTTCCCTACCAAATTGTCAGTTTCTTTTTATAATAAAATTAGCTTCACTTGAGCAATACATAATTATTATATGAACAATGATTTTTAGACATCTTATTTTTTTTAAACACCCCATTAACATATTTGATTTTTCTTTATTTCTCTCTTCCTATCACATCATATCACTTATCATATATACTTAGACTTTTTTCTCTTTTATTTCTCTCACTAGGTATTGAATAGCATTTGGGGTATCCAAATATATTTTTCCTTATTATATACAGGAAGAGGGCAGTTTGCACCTCATCATTTTTTATTTATAAGAATCTGTATATCATAATCAGCATTCTTGGCTTCTCAAGGTCATAACCAATACATTTATGATATGAATTCGCTCTAATAGACATCCACAATCCATTTATGCTAATATCAAGTTTATGATGCATTTGAAGGGCCTTAATTGGCAACTCATGATGTAGAAAAAGAAAGCAAACAAGGCTCCTTACAGTATACTTGCATGTGGTATCTACTCTAATGCTAGCTTGGACAATTGGACAAGTTGACTATCTTGTCCCGTACCTTAAGCGTTGGCTTTTACGTGAGAGGACAAAACTTTTATTACATCCTTTACAATGACGCCCACCAAGAGTACTGATACTATAGCTAGCCTATAGCCCAGGTTTGCAACGTTTAACATCAATTTGACATTGCTAAGCTATTCTGCTTAATTAATTATAGATATTATGGACGCTATACTCCAAAGAAAAAATATACTATGAATGGATAAGACTTTCGAATGTCAATGATAATCAAACAAATGATAATTTCAGGAACCTAAAGTTTTTTTTTTTTTTTTTTGCATGGAAGTAAAAGCACGTGTACACATTTCTTGTGTTTATGAGATCAAATAAAATCAATACGCCTTATATACTGGAAAACATATTATCAAATAATATTCACGTGTTCATAGCCACAGCCGAATCTGGATAAATAGACTACATGAGATGACATTGGCATTCACAAGAGAGAATAACAAGTTAGCTTCATTTTTTTAATGCCAGACTCAATAATTAGAGAACAAATTTTGGCCAAGAAAGCGGAAGAGTGTTTGTATGAGAGTTTTTTTATTACGATACCACATGTATGTTTGTGTTAGAGTTTGGTCAAATTAATTTAAAAATTAATTTTGATAAAATTAATTTAAAAATTAATTTTGATAAATAATTAATTATTTAAGAAATAATTTAATTTTGTGTTTAGATATGATATTTTCAAAGTGAATTGAAAAAAATAATTTTATTTAAAGATATATTAAAATCACTTTTAAAAATAAAATTATCAAAATAAATATAATATAATATTAGAGTAATTAGTATTTTAAAATTACCCTTGATTCGGACATGCTTTCACCTCAATTACTATTGGAGGGGTGAAAATTGTAAAAAATATCTGCACAATACTGGCCAAAAGTAACTCAGATGACGCGGGTGAAGGACAGTTTTAGTAATTCCCCCTTGTGCTGAAACCCAGAAAAACATATTGTCAACATTACTAACAATATTTTTTGAATGTAGAGGTTAAGAGGCTCCAAAAGTCAATCTAATCGAGCACCCAAAGTTTGATTTTTATCAATGGGTTAAACGAAGAATTTTAATTTTTTTTACACTACATTTATCTTGCATCCTTCTATTTTTTTTTTCCTTTTTTAATCACATCATTTATCATATTTTCCCTTTCTCTCTCTCGTTTTTATTTCTTTGTTCCACTTATCTCGCATTCTTTCATAGGATGTGAGACAACTTTGATGTATTTATTTTGTTGTTTTCCACTTTTTAAAGCACATTCAATGTGAATCCTTATTTTATATATCATTCATGTTTAACGTCCCTAAATGGTTAATTAAACACACACGTTATCATATCATTCATGTTCAAGTTCAATGTTCCTAAATGGTAAATCAAACACACACATTATTGTTAAAGGAAAGTTTTCTACACTACAATTTGGCCTACATTGTGAAGTGTGTACAAACAGGCATCATAAGAGAAAAAAAGAAGCAAAGTCATTTAAATGAAAAGGATATAATTTATGTTATTACTTAAACACAAAGGAAAAATGTAAACATAATGATGTATGAAGGTGAAAAGAAAAGACAAATAGAAAAAAAAAACAATAAGTAATGTAATGAAAAAAAATAAACAAAAAATAAGTATATATGTTTATAAAAGGTCATACAGAAATATTGAAACAAAAAGCGTAGATAAAATGATAGTAAGTAATAACTTGGTGGGAAGGCAATTTAATCTAATTAGTAAACAAATCAAATAGTAGTCAATTTTAGGTTGGTTTAAGTGAAATTGGGTTTGAATTTTTTAAGTAACATCTTAGGTTTGAGCTTTGCAAATGGTAAAATGTAGTTAAAAGGAGAGACTCTAATAAAAATGGTCAATTAGGTTTTTCAATAGAGATTAATTATCGAGAAAACTAATAGATATTTTGTACCTAAGGCATGATTAAAAAAAAAAGACCAAATAACAGTAAACACTAAACAATAAGGTTTTCAAATCCAAACCAATAAAAAAAATTGAAAACAGATTAAAAAACCCAAAGCAAACCGATATTCTTTTGGATTTCATTTGATGGTTTTTTAGTGTAACTGATCGATTTGATTCGATTTTCAGTTGGTGTCTCTGCAATCGAACCGAATCGATATATTGCTACTGAGTACTGATGTTGCATTTCATTACATACGACTATGTGTTTTAAGCTTCTGTTTTATATATTCATTTTAATTTATACTTATATTTGTTTTATTCTAAAATTAGAATCCCTCATTGCTACAGATAGAATGATAATAAGAGAAATCTTCCTTAGTATAAGTTGATTTTCTAACAACACCATAATTAGTGGGGTGTTGATTAAAATCAATTTTATATACACCATAATTAGAGCAAATTGTCTTGTATGCGAGTTATGCTATAATGCTATGTTTGTTGCAACTTTCAGCTATTTTTTTACTAGCCGATTGTTATAGTAGAACACTTGATGTACTTGCTAGTTGTTGCAGTTGAAATGATTGAGTCTTGGAGTTTTATTTATTATAATTTTCTTATTTTTTCTTTATATATCTATTTATATATATATATATATATATATATATATATATATGTATGGATTTAGAAAATAAATACATAGATGATTCTATAACTGTAATAGATAAAGACATCTATCAAATAAAAAATTAAAATGTCGGTAAAAATAATTGGTAAAAATCAAATCAATCGATCCAATTTAAATTATATTTATTAGATTGGATTAGATTAGATTTTTTTAGTAAAATCCATCCAAACCGAATTAAATTGTATATTTTTTTGATGTTTAGATCGAATAGTTTTTTTTGACTCAAAACATTAGAAAAACCTCTAGTAAACAGTGAGAGGGTGAAACTTTGCTCCACGTGGAGAGGCAGTAGAAGAGAAGCACAAAGAGACAAACAGGTCACAAAGGGTGAGTGTATGTGATCCTCATCCGACTCATCATTTCTTCTGCAGAGCGTTATACGGGGGAAGCGGTGGTTGGTTGTTGTAGTGTAACGTTCCAAGTCCTTGCCTGTCTTAAACCATCGTAATCTCACCCTCAAAAATAAAAAATAAAAAAGAAAAAGAAAAGAAAAGAAAAGGCAATGCCCTTTTCCTTCTGCAACGTCTTCCTTTTTTCCACTCCCTTCCTTTAACTCCCCATCTCCCTTTTCTCACCCAACCCATTCGCCCCTCTCTTTTGCCTTGGCCGAAGAAGCTTCTTTGAGAAGCCAGCGAAGCAAAACGAGAAAAGCATGATGTCGAGAATAAACAGCGTCCCCTGGATGGACGAGCGAGAAGACGAGAACTCCGCTTCGGCTTCCTGGCCCAGAAACTCCAAGGGCAACAACATGATGACCACCGACACCACCGTTTTCGTCGAAAACACAACAAACCGCGACGACCTGGGTTCCTTCTGCCCCTTCAAACCCATGCTCGAAGTCGACGAAGAATGGTACATCACCAACCACCAAGACATGACCTTCCCCGACCCCGACAGCCTCTTGCTCCACGCCGTCGACTCCTCCTCCTCTTCCTCCGTCTTCAACGGCCTCGACCCTTCCTCGTCGCAACTCCACTACTTGCTCCCGCCCAACCCCAAGCCCCCTCTCCTCAACCCCTTCGATATGGGCTTTCTTGAGCCTCAAGCTTCGTCCTCCCTGCCACTCCTCGGCGGCCAGTTAACTCTCCCCAACCTCGCCTCCGACACGCAGTTAACGGTAACGCCCCCTCAGAGCGCCGCCGCCTTCGCGGGCTTTCAGAGCTTCGAAGAGGGTTCCCCCAAGCCTCTGTTTCTGAACCGGTCCAAGATTCTGAGGCCCCTCGAGTCGTTGCCTCCCTCCGGGGCCCAGCCCACGCTGTTTCAGAAGAGGGCCGCGCTTAGGAAAAACATGGCCGCCACGCACTCTGCTGGGGAAGGGAGCGATAAGAAGAGGAAGGACAAGGAGGAGGTCGCGGAGGATGCGAGCTTCGACGGGTCCGGGTTGAACTATGATTCGGATGAGTTAACTGAGAGTAACAATAATAACAACGCTAAGGTGGATGAGGTTAAGAATGGTGGGAACAGCTCCAATGGGAACAGCACCGTCACGGGTTTGGATCAGAAAGGGAAGAAGAAGGGAATGCCTGCTAAGAATTTGATGGCGGAACGACGCCGTAGGAAGAAGCTCAATGATAGACTCTACATGCTCAGGTCCGTTGTTCCCAAGATTAGCAAAGTAAGGCTTCTTTTCTCTCCCCCTCTTTGAATTGCGGTTACTTTTCAAGTTATTGGAGTTAAGTTAGTGTAAAATTACTTGAAAGGTTTAGTTAATTGGTTTGGGCTGGATCTGTGTCTGGGTTCTATGACATGGTTTGGTTTGAAAGATGGACAGGGCTTCAATCCTTGGGGATGCAATTGAGTATCTTAAGGAGCTTCTGCAAAGGATCAATGATCTTCATAACGAGTTGGAGTCCACGCCTGCGGGTTCTTCACTCACTCCTGCTTCAAGTTTCCATCCTTTGACGCCTACTCCTCCTACACTGCCCGGCCGTATCAAAGAAGAACTGTGCCCCAGCTCATTGCCAAGCCCCAACGGCCAACCTGCTAGGGTAATGTTGTTTGTTTGTTGTCCAATGCTGGAACTTTCCCTTTTGCCTGGATATATACTCAAATTCAGCTTACTTCCTTTCTCACTCATCCTGTTACTAGAAACACGCCTCATTTGAAAGAGCTTATTTACAACTTATTTAGACTTAGGTCCTGTTTAAATAAACAAGCGCTTGTAGGAGAGGAGAAAAAAATAACGCTAAAATTAACTTATGCATAAGTTGAAATCAGCTTTTGGAAAAGCCAAATGAGCAAGCTTCTATAAATTAATTTATGCATAAGCTAATTTTAACTTATGAAAGAAACTTATTTCATTTTTCTTCTCCTATAAGTCTTTATTGAAAAGTTTATCCAAACATAACCTTACATTATGACATAAGTACTTATGTAAGTATTTGGAAGAATTTATGAAAATAACTTATATAATATGTCCATAAACTATTTTCAGCTTATTTCAATAAGTTATGAAAATAGCTTACGACTTATATAAAAATAGTTTAACCTTATTTTCCCTTCAATTATAAAAACAACATACATATAAGTTCTTACATAATAACTACTTATTCAATAATACCTGAATTAAGCTATTTATCCAAACGGGCTCATAGTGATAGTGGTGGGATATACTACAGCCAGCAAATTTTTCTGTATGCTTTAGTAATGTGGAAGTGAAATTTTGCTTGTTTTGGGGGTGAAAATTGGAATGACCGTGCATCTTATTACCAACTCTGTATTTATCATTCTTGGCTTAACACTAGGCTCAGAGGAACAGTCGAGCATTTCGTTTGCTATTACTATGATTTAATAGAAGCTTTTATTAATGCAATCGTGCAATTATACATAGGTTGAGGTTCGGCTGCGCGAAGGGAGGGCTGTTAACATCCACATGTTTTGTGCCCGCAAACCTGGTCTGTTGCTCTCAACCATGAGGGCTTTGGATAACCTTGGATTAGACATTCAGCAGGCTGTTATCAGCTGCTTCAATGGATTTGCTATGGATATTTTTCGAGCCGAGGTAAAACTTTTTATTCTGTTATCAACTCCTACTTCACTTGAAAATCAAAGATTGTTTCATCAAGGCTGCAAGGGCGATTGATCTTTTTTGAGTAAACCTCAATTTCATCCCTAAAGTATTTTTCTCTCTCCTAATTGATCCTTAAAGTAAGAAAATTATATAAGTAATCCTTCAAATATTAAAAATCATAATAAGTAGTTCTCTAAGTGCTAAAAAATCCATCAAATTGGTCTCTCAATGTTAGTAAAAAATACCAACTCAGGAACTAAATTGATGGATATTTAATATTGGAAAGACTATTTATATAATTTTATTACTTTAGGAACTATATTGGAGAGAGGGTAATACTTAAAGGACAAAATTGATAATTTGTTCGATATTTTTCCTCAATAGTTGCGACCTTGTTATAGATATCCAGGCTACAGATCACGGGTGAACTTTGTATCCCGTCCATATCTGGTACCTTGTTATAAGATAGAAGATATATATTTTTCATGTGGAAATTCCTTAAACTTGAATTTATTTTAATTTTTGAGGGAAGCTGGTATGATAACTGTCAAGATCCATTATAAAATGCTTATGATATTCTAATGATTTCCACATCCATTAATGGCTTAAGTGTTGGAATCGTATTATAGTTTCTGCTTCTTAAGAACATTATTTGCTCCGTAGTTGTCATTAAGGTTACACTTATTGTTGAAGTAAATGGGAATTATAAGAGTTTTGTTATATACTACTCCTAAAACGTTATCCAAATAAATCTTCTTAACGCTTTACGAATAAAGTACTAAATGAAACCATAGATATATTTATTGTCTCAAAGACAATAAAAAACATTCAATATTTTTTTTTTTGTTTAGTAACTAGGAATTTAGGAGGATGATTTAGAATTACTTATTAAAAAAATTATGACTGCTATTAAACTGATGATTGTCGTGAAAAGGCTAACGATCCTTCTCTTTCAGCAATGCAAAGAAGGTCAGGATGTTCATCCGGAGCAAATCAAAGCAGTTCTCTTGGATTCAGCTGGCTACAATGGCATGATGTAACTAGTTTTGGCAAGAAACAAACTAGTAGCTGCCATTTCACCCAGTCAATTTGGCAAGTTTAATCAGTTTTTACTTTGTAATGTCCACAATTCAACTGTACGGTACTCGCTCTGGTAACTTCAGTTTAAGTTGAGGTAGAAGAAATTTTCACATGAATTTGACCCCGGCAGCAGCAGTTACTGTTTGGTACCTTTCACTTGCTCATGTCGAACCGAAAGTTGATGATACTTAAATTAGTTCAGTGACATTTCTAAAGGCGCGTTTTGACGTGAAGTTTGTATTTATGTATGTCCAACCTATTTATACAATTTTCAACAAGGACAAAACTTTAAAGCAACTTTCTTCTGTCGTGTTTTTTCCCCCGATTAGGCATGGTCTTCACACGCTTTTATTATCTTCCCTTTCAAACAAAAAAAGTAGTGGAGAAAATAAAATAAAAGAGCGTCGTGCATCAACAGCAAAATTGGAAAAATTAAGAGGTTTGGGCTGATAATCCACTAGTGGAGCCTCCTTTCAAATTTTAAATTATGATATAAAATCCTTGGGGTCTAATAAGGACGGCTGCTAAAGCACCGACGATGGAAACGAATTTGACACAGAAAAAAGTTAATTGACCTTGACGATGGTGCTTCGTAGAAGACGGCTTCATCGCGTAACCTCTCCTAAAGTATTCAAGGAGCGCTGACCCCGTGTTCATCCCAAGGATTAATCACACATACATTTCGTTTCACTTTTATATACACTGTCGCTTTTACACATAAATTCCTTTTACCTGTGCCCAAGTGACCTCACTCACCAAACACCGAGGGTACAAACAAATTTAGAATTTGAACAAAATTTAATTATACATCATGCAGAATGGAATATCCACAATTTTCATCTCACAAATTATGATTAATAAGAATCAAAATTAAAATCAAATAAACTGGATAACAACCATAAGGCCGCCCTTGTATATGAACTTTCATTACATTAACGGGTTGTTGTTCAGAGGGTGGGAGAGAAACAACTATGTACAACTACTAGGTTGGATTGTTTAAAAACGCAAGGCCGATATCACCCATATCACCTCGCTCAAAACACAAAGATTACATACTAGGAGTGTATAACTGGGCAGGCATATACTACTACTAATTCCGGGATTTCCAAAATTGAACGGATACTCTTTCATGCCATCTATATATTTGATTCCAAGCAGTCATGACAGTTCGTCTTCAATTTATGTTGTCCAACTGGATGGCTTCACGACAGTTCCCTACTTTCCAGCCCGGAATCTGTGAATCAAAACAAAATGTTACACCACGAAATTCCTCTACTGAACTAGATTCAAAATTCATGTACGGTAACTGGGATGGGAGGCAGAAAATTACTTGAAAGCTATGGAAATCAATCTACTAATCATCAGGCGTCAAGGCCATTTTCTGAATTGAACTTTTGATGCGGCTGACATTTAACATCTTTGGCATCTGCACCTTCACTAGCCGACTGATTCTCTTCATTTTTTGAACCCAAGGTACCTGGGCTCATTTTCTGGATCTCCTCTTTAGGGTAGATATAAATTTTGCGAACCATGGCACAGAATTCCCTGAATTGAAAATTAGAATTATATAAATTACGCCCCATTCTCCAGGAAAAATATAATATTTAAAAATAGGAAGTTAACCAAGGATGTATAATCAAAATACTGATACTTACTGCCATGGATCATCGCCCACAAGCATCATATCACCCTCATTATCAGTATAGACAATAAGCCAACCTTTTTTAGTTGACAACAATTCACCCCCAAATTCAAACAGCTGATCCAATTCAGCTACTAATTCATCATAGCCACTGTACTTTGTAAGGTCCACTGACCTACCAAGTGCAATGCCCTTCTTGTGAACCTAAAACAAATAGCCTGTGGTTAATTTTCCCAGTAAACTTCTAGCTCTCATTTTTCAAAACAGACAGTAAAGGACCTTACTTTAGTGCAACTCCTAGCAGAACCACCGAGAGGTTTAGCTTGAATATCTTTCATATGCAACTGAGAAGTCTGCAATGGCCTGTCATGGTCATCAACAACTAGATCATCTGCAGGTCTTGAGTGGTCTGACTTCTGATCATTTTCAGATGTTCTTTGTTGGTGTGGTGTAAGATGCATCTGACCAGCAGGCTCGCTCACATTTCTTTGTGATACAGAAGGCTCTGGTACAATGGGGCCACTGATAAGTGAGATGCCAAATAGCTTACAGTCACCATCTTTTGGTTTCACAGCCTCATAAGTTTTTGCTGACACTGGTTTTGACATAAGCTCTCTTGAACAAGGACTCTGATATTGAGTTAGGGGTGCAGGTGGGGGTGGCATCAAGTTTCCACGTGAATGCTCAACTTTATGACCATGCAGTACAGGGTATTCACCAAATGCACTGTACCTCAAATTCCCCCGAGCTTGGTAAGTTGTATCACCAACATGTGCAGGACCTGTTGTATTAGAGTCCAAGATGTTCAGTGACAGACTAGGGGATACTACAGGCCACGGATGAGGCACGTGAAGTTTGCCTTCATGATCCGACGATTGTTTTCTAGCAGGATAAGCTACAGGGCTCCTTTGATCCATCAAGGACGAATGAGAAGGATCCCCACTGGCCCCAAAGCCTGAAAGAAGATCCGAATATGTAGGCTCATTCCTCCCCATTGACATCCAGCTCTCTGAAACATACCTCCTTGAAGTAGAAACAACATCAATCTTTTCATCATCTACTGCAGGTGGCCAAGCAGCAGACTTCTCAGCAGTATCAGACTCATTGCTTTCTGCAAAATTGCCTCTCAAGGTCGAGAATTCTTGACCTTGCAAGACCCTTGGAAAACCATTTGTCGGTGAAGGGTCTATGCTTACTTTAGATGATGCTGTTAATCACCAAAAACATATCTGGCCTCAATCACAAATATTTTTTGCAGAGAGGTTTCTTGTTAAAATCAAATATCCAGAGCCAAATAATCATACCTTCTCGAGTAAGAACGGAAGAATCTGGAGATGAAGGAACTGCATTAGACCGAGGCCTTTTAGGCCTGGGCATTGAAAGAGGATTCAGAGCTGGCGGAGCAAGAGCAGGCTCTATTTTCCAAGGGGAAACTCTCTCGGGACGAGGTGTGTTAGATGTTTCATCCCATCTCACCTAATCGACAAGAGTAACATCATTATAGCATGCCTTGTTTAACAAGTCAAAAAGAGTAGCAAAAAGACTAGAGATACAACCTTGAGACATCTCCATTTGGAATCTCTCCACCTTTTGGGATCAGAATCCTCTATTCCAACAATGGTACCAGTAAACCTACAATTTTAACAAGTCATATCAAGGGATTTCTTCCATTAGAATTGAATATTTAGTAATAATGGAGCACTGCAGGATCAAATTATATTTGACAGTAGGAGACGCAAAAGAAAAACAAAAATCAGCATATATGATGACAAGTCGATCAGAGATGAAGACAACATCCAATGCTCATACCTCTGCTCTGGAGCCTCTTCTCCTTCAAACCTCATTTTGAACCGCATCCCGATGCTATGATTATTTTTGAGAGACTCCATATATTGATCATACGGAACAATAAACTCAGCGGGACTGGTCCTGCAAAATAATAATGACGGTAAGTGCTGTTAATCCTGCTGTGTGGGAAATGAATCAATTACAAAGAAACCATCAACTTGGTCAGTCTAAAACCACCACGATATCAGTTTCAACATAGTTTTACGAATAATTTACAAACCTAGGCTTGTAATATACAGTGAAAATGGTCCCCGTCAAGATGGCATGCCAGGCCGTTGCAAGGACCCCGAGATGCATGCTGTGGCTGGAGATAACTGAGGATGGAACGTTACCCTGCTGTCTCATTGCTCGCCTGACACCAACACGAAGCTCCCCATTCTCACCTCTGCAAATCCCTAAATCAGTCCAATTCCAAAGTAACAAACAAGAGCAATCTAGAACACTATTCACGGTAGAACAAACCTAAGAAATATAAATGCATCTCCAGCGACAAGCCTTTTGGAGCTGACAAAAACACTCCAACCACTCTGAAGCAAGTGTCTACGGGGTTGACCTGAAATTCATTCGACTCATCAGTCACAACTGATAGACATACAATAGAATACGACAACAAAAGCACACAATTAGAAGGGGAACAATGAGAAAGCAATTACCCCGAAAGATATGTTTAAATCGCCACTCACTCCCGTGCAAATCCTTGGCCACCAATTCCTGGGTGGGTGGCTGCTTGGACATATCCTGTCAACAAACAAACACACGACCCATCCAACGTCAACCAGCCATAACGAGACACCAAAACGAAGTACGAGGAGGCGAGAAAAAGACGAGAAACCAAACCAGAGGAGGAAGACATTCATCCGCATGCCGTCTCAGCACGGAAAACCCACCGTGGGTGCTGGTATCGGACGCCGTCAGAGTCTTACAGAAAGAATGAACGTGAAACCGCGGCGGCGGAGGCGGCGGAGGCTCTTTCTCCGCGGCATTCTCATCTTGCTGCCATCCCCACCCACATTAAAAAAAACCAAAAAATCATAAGCATCACGTTTTCACCCAGTTACTCTCTCTCTCTCTCTCTCTCTCTCTCTCTCTCTCTCTCAAACACACACTAATGAGCAGAGAAAACTCACATTTGGCTCCGGAAGCAAGGTAACCTGGGCAAACACCTCATCCGTGTCGGGCTCCGCCTGAAACAACGATACTCTTTTAGATGATTGCTTTGTCCGAAAGCATGGGAGTTTTTAACAACCAAAAAGTGACACAGATCGAACAACACTACCTTCAGCTGCACGTTGATGACCCGACAAAGGATCTTGGGCGGGAGATCGTAAACCGGCATGTGCTGGTCCGCCACCTGGTTCGTCGACGCCTCCACCTATTTCACACCCAAACAAAAAATGTAAACACAACGCCGAGAAACCAATAAAAAAATAACCAAACCCGTCTCACTCCAATCTATCAACAACAACACAAATTCACTCCCAAAAAAAGCAAGAAACAAAGCTCGTCACAAATCTGAGCTCTTAACTCCAAAAGGAAACCCGTATTCTCCAACATAAATAAATGAAGACGAGTTTCAGAAAGGAATGAAATTAATTAATTTATTTACCTGTTCAATATGTCCCTGAGGAAAATAAAAGACACGCTCTCTTTCCCTCGGCACCGTCACGAGAGGACCGGCACAAGCGTGCCACAGTTCCCTGAAAAGTGCTGCTTCCGCGTCTGCCAAAAATAAACCGATTACAAATTAACAATTCACAAACACTCCACAAAACGAACGAACCTACGCCACGCCGCGAGTTAGTCACCTACCTTTCGCCGTGGACGGCGAATGAGCCTCCGCAGCTCCGCCGTCGTTATGGTTCATGCAATTTCCCTTCATCGTCACCTCCGATGATGCCATTTCCACTGACCTCACCGCAGATCTCTCATCCGCAACACTCCTCGCGGAATTCTACAACCTCGCTCACGCCTCCTCACAAAGAAACTCTCGAATTTACGCCAACGACCTAACCTCGAAGCTCGGAAGTGAGAAAAGAGCTTGCGAACAAATAATTGAGTCGCTCTTTCACGTGCAATTCCACGGTCTTGAAGTTTTGAGTTTTGGAGCAATACCAGAAGCAGAAGAAGCGTGTGCGTTGCTTTTTTGGGTTGTGGAGGGGATGGGGAGGGTGAGACTTAACCAGAGTGGTCAAAACAGCATATAATGATTTCAACCGCGGTCAATCCCTTAACCAATCCATGAGAGGGGAACCGGCATTTGGCGGTAACTGTGGGGTCTCCGACCGGGTAGAGCCGGTGGTAAGGATCCATGAATAAAGGCGGCTGGGGACAGAGAAGGGTACAGACGGCGTTAACGCGCTGTCAAGGAGGGATTGGATTGGCATGTAACGGCGTGTGTCGTGACGGTCGCGGGAAAGTTGTTCTGTTTTTATTGGGAAATGGCATTGTCGTGCTATTAACGGGCAGCGCTTGATGGATGGATGGATGGATGCGATTGGAATTGAATTGGATGCAAATGCAATTGCGTCCTACACAGTGCGCATTTCACACACACCCCGGCGCATCTTAACCACTTTTTCCTTTCCCTTTCTTCTCTCTCTTTTCTCTTTTACATCTAATCTATTTAATTTAATTTAATTTAATTTAATTTGGCATTTTTGCCTTTTGTAGGGTACCGCGCAACTGGGAGTGTGAATGTGAACTGCAATTGTCGTTTCATTTGCATCCCTGCGATATCTCAATATCTCATCGCCTTTGTATCGTAGTGGAATATTACCGATGTTTTTAAAATCGAAATAATTATTGAACCAGTCAATATATTAATTTAAAATTTAATAGTTTAATTGTAGTTAAATTAGTATTAATAAAATAATAATAATAATTCAATAATATTAAATAAATATAATATCATAACTTTATAATACTAAAAATTAAAAATAGAATATAATTTTATAGGTTATTTACATTTATAATACCTACACAAGTGTAAATCAAATATGTCATGATACTTAAATATAAGTTTTAACTATACACATCAACATTATTAATAAAAATAAGTTTATATTTAAAATAAAAAATAAAATGATAAATACTTTAGGTTGGTTTTTATTTTTTTAAGAAAAAAATTAAAATAATGTTATATTAAACATTTTTTATTGACCCGTTATGAACTAGTTTTTATTTGATTTTTGATCAGTTTTTCGGTTATTTGACCGATTTTTTTTTAGGCCAATTTTGTGATTTATTTAAATAGGTCAGGTGACCAATTCACCAGTTCTTTGATTCGACTGGCCGGTCCAATCCAATTTTCAGAACATAGAATATTACTATTAGCATGTTTGGATTGGCTTTAAAAAATTATGTTGAAGCCAAAATCATGGTGAGTTCACCACAAAAGCAATTAATAGTTGCTTCTAAAAATCATGGTGAGTTCAACTCAACACCAATCCAAACATGCTAATTGTGCCTGCCATTATGCATGTTATCCCCGCGATATTTAATATGTGTATGTATTGGAGACATTTTAACAAATGGAAATATGTAACTCACTAGTTCAACAAATTCCACCTTATTTAAAACATTAAATACACTGCCATTTCTTCCTTTCTTGGTCAAGCCCAATAAACTTTTAGGAAGAAGAATGCGTGAATCATTTGTGTACACTCGTAAGCAAACAGTTGAACTATGATTTTCTTCCTATATACGGGTATATTATGGATCAACTGATGTAGAGTTATTTCAATTTAATCAATAGTGTTGGGTTTGAGTTTTCTTATGTAACTGTGTTAAATACTCTCATAATGATTCTACCCAATCTCCCATAAAGAATACATGTGGTCTCTACAAAAAGAAAAAAAGAGTCACCAAGTTTGTAAAAACATTTTCATAAGAGTTTAATGACTATACACTATGCAAAAAGTTTTACACTATTAACCAATTAGAAATTACTATTGGTATAACTTTCAAGGTAGTTATTATAAAAGTCAACAAACTTACCATACACAGTGATTTGTGATTAGATAACAGTAAAAAATTGTTTTACACTATCAGTACATAGTCTATTTTCTCTATTCATAAAGAGTTTAATAGCTATATATTGTCAATGCTAAAAGTTTTATACTATTAACCAATTAAAAATCATTATTAATGAGTTTCAAGATATTTATTATAAAAGTTAACAAACTTATACCTAGCAAGTCAGGCAAGAGAGTGTAGTGTGTATGTATTCAAAGTCCAAGCGCTAAACAAATTGTATCACCGTCTACAAAAATAAGGAATAAATGAGAAAAACCCCTTTAAAATAAATTTATTTTTAAAATACATACGTAAAGTGTATTTTTTTCCTAAAAAACAAAATAATTCTAGTGGATTAAAGTCGTGGTATACTTTAAATTAATTAAGTGCAAATATATCGTTACTCATACACTTTAAAAACAAGCATACTTTATGATAAAAAAAAATTGTCTTATAAATAATGCACCATTCACTTAAACTTTCCAAATAGTAATAGAACAGTTTCCACTTTTTCACGAAGAAATAGAGTGAGGAAATCCCAAGAAATAATCAATTTTGAAAATGTGGTCAATATTAATGTTCAATAATGCACTAATTTTATACATAAAAAATATCATTATAAAAAATGTCATTCATTAATAAACAAAAATTATCAAGTTTTATCTTGGATTGTCTTTGTTAATATAGTATTTGTTTAACAAAAAATAAAATATTAGTATAGACTTTGAAGGTGTGGACTAATAGTATGATATAGAGTTTAATAAGTATGTATTGTCATTATTGATATGAAGTTTTATATTATTAATCAATCAGAAATAATCATTGGTACTAAAATTTAAGATAATAATTATAAAAGTCAATAAACTTATCATTGATAGTGATTCGTGATTGAATGACGATATAAAAAAAAAACTTTAAATTATCAGTGCACATATTATTTATTCGTATGATATATTATTTTAACATTTGATGTATTAATATTATATATACTAACAGAACTATTTGCTAGTATAATATATCACATTATTAATATAAACTCATAATATCTATATATACCGGTAGTTTGCTTTTCATTGGATAAAAATTACGCTAACTCAATCTAATCAAATTATTACTAAATGACAATTTTTTTGTACTATATATAACGGCAAAATTAAATTTTATTAAGCTAAATTATAATATATATTTGATTATAAAACTTTTTATTTTTAATTATATCTAATTATTTTTCTTAATTGTTATATTAAAATTAGATATTTTGTTGAAAAAATATAAACTGTTTGATGAATTTTTATATTTCAGATATAGCATGGAGAGAAATATATGATCTCAATTCTTATTATCAAATATATTTTGGGAACCTTTTTTTATCCCCATCTTTCTTCTTATGAGATAAAAAAATAATCTCCAAATTTAAAGTCTCAAATGAATCAGTTCTTGCAGAAATCTATAAATAACGTGAAAAGTTTTCATCCTCACTATTAAGCATGACACATCCCACTCGATTATTGGATCCTTGGACTACAAAAGGGAATGGGTTTCAGTACATTTGTTCTCCTCCTTGCAGGAGAAAACAACCCTTTATGGTTGTCACGTTTGCTTCACGCATCGAATAAGTGAATAACCCTTTGGGATATATTTGAGTAATATAAGGTGTATTTGGTAAAAATAACTTATAAGCTAGTTGAAACTTATAAGTTATAAGCTAAAAGCTGAAAAATTGAAAGTTTATAAACTAGCTGATTAAATTGAAAGTATTTGGTAAGATTAGCTGATAAGCTAGCTGATAAATGTAAAATGGCATAAAAAAACATATTTAGTTATTAGATTTTTAATTTAAATAAAAAAGGATAAAAAGATATTCAATTAAATTAATGAGGATAAAAAAAACAAAAAAAAAACACTAGTAGTTTATAAGCTAACTTATTTTCATAAGTTAGTTGAAGTAGCTTATGAAAATAAGCTAAAAAAAACTAAAATAAGCTTGTCTACCAAACAAGCTTATAAGCGTCAAACCAGCTTATAAGTTAGTCAAAATAGCTTATAAGCTACTAGAATGACTTATAAAAACAATCATATTATTGAGTAATGTATGATTAAACATATGTTAATTATAACATTAAAAAATAATAACATATATGTAACTAAAGCAAAACCAGATAATATATAAAATCTGGAATTAGATAAGAACTTCCCTATACCCTTTCAGCATCATGAATATCTACGAAAACACACTGTATGACAAACATGTATACATAGGAAGTCCAGGCCATAAAGTTGCATGTGCTGGCATTAAAAACTTCAATGAAATTTCCCATCAAGGACAAATGTTAATTTAGGACTATTTGTATGATTTTACTTCTTCTTTTTTTCGTAGTCTATGATTTTACTTACTTTAAAATTGGCTACACGTCTCCAGATGTAAAATTGAATAAAATTATGATTTTAAGCTGTGGTAACAGTTTTCATTTAGCTAAAAAATAAAATACATACATGAGACAATTTTTTTGCTTTTATAAATATATGTATTAAATATCCTTAAAAAATTTGCTTAATTGAAGAAATTAGGAAAATTGAATCAAAAGAACATACTATTTTTTAGGTGTACAATAGTTACACTAGATTAAAACTTATGACCTCATACATACTATTCCAACCTTTCACCATTAGGCCGATCCTAGTCAGTTGAAAGCATGTACTATGACCTAGTTGAAAATGGTTGGATTGGTTATAATTAATTGCTTAGAAATTGTAGTCTATGTTTGACAAGTACATAAAATTATTATATGTTCATCATAACACATGCTGTAACTAGTGATATAAAATTTATAATTGAAAATATTTTGGACACATATTTTAATTATGTTTAACAGTTTAAAATTAAGTTTATTAAAACTAGTTTTACTTAACTTTAGAAAATGGACGCTTAATTTACACAGAAACTCTTGCCTTGCCTCTCATATAAAAACAGCTATTTTTTATATTAATATGGTCTGTTTCCATTTTAATAGCATATCTCTTTGGGTGAATAATATTATATTACTAGTTTCTCCTTGTCCGCGGAAATTTGATATCGCTGTATTATATAATAATATGGTCAATAACTGGAGTTGGACCACGCAAAACTGCTGTTGCAAAACGGTTACCTACTCGTGTGTAGTTGTATATTTCGGCCATATGCAAGCAAGAAGTTTTGTATATATTAGGTTTAATTATACTTTCAATCTTTTTATTATAATTATTTTGTATTTTTAATTTTTAATCATATTTTCAAATTTAAAATTTTAATTATTATCATTAAGTCTTTTATTCAATTTTCCTTGGCTTAAAATATTGAATTTTCATTTTTTTTGGCACGAAATTTTCATAAATTGAATTCATTAAATCATTTTAAACACTCTTTTACTCAAAATTCCTCAATTAAAATGTCATATTTCATCTACAGTTTATTTTATTACCGTAAATCTACAGTATCACTAACAATTCAATTTTTGTTAGACAAAAATATAATTAAACGTATATATTATATATGCAGAAAGTATCATTCATTTTAACTAATTAGAAAAGAAAAATTGTTTTTTTCCGACAATTTTATTTTCACACTCGAACTTTATATAAAAATAAAAATGTGTTATTTGTAAAGAGATGTAACGTGCACGTTACTTTTTTATACGTATATAACAAACGAACGTGAAATATTCCATAATGTCCTAGTATGTGCGAATTTTATAATATTGCGTTGCAGAAGCTATTTATAGACATTTTAGTCATACCAAAAATAAGGCATGTTCAAACAAGGATTGGTATTTTATTAGTGATTATATAGTGCTCTGTCGGGATAAATTTCTTGACAGTTTAATCAACCCTTGATAAATACTAGTTTTCGTCAAAACAAACAAAGATGTTGATTGATGCATTTTCTACCAAAAACAAACTTCTGAATAGTTATTATACAGATTAAAAATTATCTGTACTTGAGGGGCATGCATTTACCAGCACAATGCATTATCTATATCTTCTGATTAATCAGAATGAATCCCTGGCCTCATATATCAAGATCTTCTCAGCTCCGAGCACAGCAATAGACCAATAAAATTAACCTGTGCGAAGTTGAGCACTCTTTTGCTCATTTTCGCAGTTATTTTGCTTTGTGATGGACCAAAATATTCTTATAAAATAGTTCGTGTATAAGGCAGAATTTGAGCTCAGTCAAAATGTTATAAAAAGAAGAAAGAAATTAATAATCGAAATTAATAGTTAAAAATTGAGTTAAATATGTTTTCAATTCTCTAAAAATATGACATAATTGGTTTTAGTCCTCAGAAAAAAAAATTCCTTGAATAAAGTCCCTCAAATATTAAAAATACCTAAATTAGATCCTTGTATTAAACTCTGTTTAACTTTTTTGTTAAATAATAGTCACATCAACTTCCATGTGAAGTGTTTTATTATTTGAAGTGCCCAGTGATCATTTTCAATAAAAAATCATGTAATTACTTTCGTTTTAGGGTTAAAAAAATATATGGTTTAAGGTTCAATATATAATAATTTTATTTTAAAAAATATGTTATTAATCTGACCTGGACATAATAGTTGATATGGATAACTACATTGGCAAATTAATGGTGATTGTGATGCTAATATAGCTATTATTTAACAAAAAAGTTAAACAAAATTTAGTACAGGAATTTAATTAGGATATTTTTAATATTTGAATAAATTTATTCAAAGAAAAAATTTTCTAAAGACTAAAACCAATTTTATCATATTTTCAAAGAATCTAAAACATATTTAACCCTTAAAAATTCAACGGTGGACAAAAAATGGAAAATAAAAAGAAGACCAAAATAATAAGGTGTAATTAATCAGCTCACGGAGAACGCAACCCAATTTGACAGCATGTGTTTTCTCGTAGGAGAAACAAGAAGAAAGCAAAGAAAGTAAGTTCTAAACAACAGTATTGCTATTAATTAACTCTTTGAGCAACAAAATAATAAACCATAACTCGTGAGTGGCGAGTGCGATAGGAGAGAGAGAAAATGGAGAGAAATTGAAGGGAGCAAGGCACGTGTAGTCCGAAAGGTGGAGCAGGGTGTGAGAGGGAGACGGGAGAAAAGAAGAGGAAAGTGAGTGGGACCCAGGTGTATTGTCCAATAGCAGGTGTGTGGCAGTGTGTGTGTATGGTCCAAAGCAACAAGGAGGGAAGGAATCTTTGTCCCCGCACAAATATTTCACTCGATCGCCAAAATATCATAAACAAATACTACTAAATACTATAGTAATAATACCAAGTACCAACTCAACTTTTCTTCCCTCACTCTCGCTATCGCTAATTCGCTATTCGCTATTCGCTAGCTGCGTTTGCGTTGCGGTTCGTCCGTTTACGTACCCCACCGTAAGACAGTCTCTAACGAACGCGACATCGCATTCCGCATATGATCAAATTACTTGCCAATTTTATACGTAATATTCATTGCCTTCCTTGTTTTCCCGCGTGGAAATCTTATCTTCACAAACCAATGGTCCCCGACTCTATTTCTACACCCACCATTACATGATCAATCTGTTTTTCAATATTATATATAAAAAAAAATCTGTTTTTCAATAAAATAGATCCAAAAATGGAACGGATCATTATGTCAAAGCATAATCATGTGAACGCTAGCAAAATCAAATACGGAGAATTTACATCGCTTGAAGATAATAAAATTAGCGATTCTTCGTATATTACATAAGTATTTGTAAATTTAGGTAATATTGGAGAGTGAACTAGTATAATAACCCCGTGTCATGCACAGGTGGAGTTTACAATTTATGATTTTATTATATTATTATGACTTTTAATAATCTTTTAAAATTTTATGCAAATATATGTTAGTATATATGTACATAAATATTTGAAATATATATTAAAATTATTATGAATATTTATATATATTCAAAAAAAATTATATTCTCATGTCTTATATCATTTTAATATATATATAAATTATTATCTTTATAAATATATTTGTATCTGCATATAACTTAAATATATACATAATTTTAATAAAAAATATTTTATATTACACTTTGTAATTTTTAGTTTTTCCTTTAAAAAATATGTCTTTCCATAAAGGAATGAAATGACAAACATTATTTATAAAAAAAAAAATTGTGGGAAAGACATACATTGGTAGCCTCTCCCTTGAGTTAATTCAATCCATCAACTTATAACACGTACATTATAAGTGTGTGAATTTAGAATTATGCAAGGTTTTTGTTCCATGAAACTTAAATCGTGCAAGATTTTTTAATTTAAATATGCTATAAATATGAATTAGAACATGTATTCATATTATTAATTAATTTGAATCAAAATATATATTTTTGTTATCAATTTGAATGTTCAAATCATATAAACCATATTGGTTACAATTAACTTAATTAACATAATTATATATTTTTTATGAATTAAAAATGGGAAATTAATCACTTGGTAATTAATTACCATAATTACAAAAAAAAAATCATAATATTTGATAAATTTATTACCGTATTATATAAAATCAAACTCTATACAAATTGAATGATTTAATTGATTGATTTAATAATCAAAACATATACTCATTATAATCACCTCAAATTGTAAGTGTGTGAGTTTAAATTCTTGCAGTATATTTTTTCCATTTTTTATTTTCTTATCTCTTCTTTTCCATCTTTGTTATAAAGCTTACTATGAGTCTCTCTTTAAATTAAAAGAAAAATGATTTGATATTCCACATTTGACTTGGTCTAATAAAAAAAAGGTTAACACAATTTAATATAATAGAAGCTATTTACTTTTTGTCTTCAAGCCAAGTGAGATTTGATCTCGTTAATATTCAATGCATCACCATCTATCTTCCTACGGTACATTTGATTTGATGTTGTAGTGTCTTCAGGTAGTGTTTGGCCCAACTTTTTTGTAGTTTTTTTTCTCCTTAAAAGGAGAAGCTAGGCCAAACACTCTTTGTATAAGTAGCTTATTTTTAAAAAAACAATTTACTAAAATAAGTAGCTTGTAAAAAAGCTAATGCAAGTAGCTTATTCCTAGCTTATGCGGAACTTTTGCAAAAAAAAAGAAAAAAAAAAAGGCTTCGAGTCCTATGTGTGCCAATATACTTCTTTTTAGCTTTTTTTTTCACCTAGCCCGATACTCAAACTATATGTAGCTTCTTCTTTTTTTTTTTTGCTTGTTTCATATCCTTTAATTCCTTTGTATAATAAGACATCAATAACATTAGAAGATAAAGAATATGCTAAGTGATAAGAACTATGAGCTTTGAAGCTAAGTAAATTCAAAGCACAATGAAAACTTCTTAAAATTAAAATTTATCAATTAAAGTAATTTTTCACATTTTAAAAATTAAAAATTTTAAATATATGTATATTAATATTTTTATTTATTTTTATTAACACAAAAATAATTTTATGTAAATTAAATTAATTTTACATAATATTTTTTTAATTTATAAATATATTTTTTCATTAGTTGAGATAATTAGTTTTAAAACAATTAAAAATTTTACTAAAGAACTTTTAATTTAAGAGAAACATTTAAGCTAAAAAAAAAATAAAACTAACAAACAACTTCTACTCTTTTTTTTTAAGTTCTTATTTTCAACTTTAACTTAAAAGTGACTTCGAAGTCAAAATTAAGCTGGGCCAAACATACCCTAAGTATGTGAATGTCATATGTTAGAGAAAATATATTAAAAATAATAAAAAGAGATATAAATTTATTGTATAAAAAAAGACAAATTAAATGAAAAATGATGTAAAAATAAAATATTTAAAAAAAACAATGAAAGAAATATCTCTAGTAAAAATATATATATATAAATAAAAATTATAAAAGAAAAATAAAATAAAAACCGAACCTAATTTTGATAATACAATACAACTCCCTATATCTTTTTTTGTTAAACCTTGCTTTAAGCCTTTTATGTTATTTCAATAGTTGAAAGTCAAGCAATTGTAAAATTAATGTCAGTAAACAAATTTTCAATACTAAATATTAGATAAAATAAGTAAAAAAATTAAAATAATTGAAAAAGATAAAATTTTACCTTAGAGAAGCAATAAAAAGATTAGTAAATTTGTATTTCTTGCTTGTATTTATCCCTCCATTGAAACTAAATAAAAAGAACAAAAAAATGTTAGCATTTGATTATTTTAGAAAGAAAATATAAAAATGAAAAACAACAATGTATACATAGGTATTTATAGATGAGTTGATCATTTGACTTTTTGTTTCAGGAAACTTAAATTAGAAAAGATTTTTTAATTGGAATATGCAACAAATTTGAATTAATATATATATATATATATATATATATATATATATATTATTAATTAATTTGAATTTGAATATATATTTTTGTTATCAATTTGAATGTTCAAATCATGAAATTGGTTATAATTACCTTAATTAATATAATTATATATTTTTTATGAATTAAAAATAGAAAAGATCACTTGGTAATTGATTATCGTAATTATAAAAAATTCCATAATATTTAACAAATTTATTAGTGTGTTATATAGAGATTTATTTAATATTGAAAAAACATTGACATGTCATATTTAATTAAAGAACATATTAACAATGATACATATATAGGATTTTATGTAAGCTTTGTGCGACTCTGTTAATGTTATACTAGTTTACTTGGAAAAAAAATATATTAGTATATATGCTGCTTAGTCTAATTCAAAAGACCTCATTGGTTACTCGCAGTTTATTAAATATTAGGATAGATTAGTTTTTTTTTTTGTTATAAAAAAAATCATTTTAATTTTTTTAAATTGCTTTATATAACTACTTTTGATTTGTGACTTCTTTAAATTTCAGACCTTACATTTCAAGCTTCAAAATTTTTTATGTACTATATTTAAAACTTTATGAAGCATTATGTAGTTAAATTTTTTCATCTATCTTCACTTGTTTTTTATTATTACTTGGTTTCTCTATATGGATGTCACTGGCTAGACCTATGGAAATCATCTTTACTTTCTACGATCTTTCAAGATTCAGCCTACTATCTTCTAACCTATGTTTTTGCAATACATAATTCTATATTTCAAAATTTTCTAACCTAAATTAGATATAAATTTAGGAAAACTAGATATACAAACCTTGTGGTTTTGTTAGTCTTTTCAAAAGGAGACATTTGAAGAGTGAAATTGTAGGTCCTTGATCTCTTGTGATTGTGAGATGGTAGAGTAGTAACAATATCTCCCATTCTTGCCAAGAACAATATTATGATGTAGAAATTCAATGTGTGATAAAATTGTAACAGTGCATGAATTCTTTTTTTTTTTTGTAGGTCAAGTTGCAACTTACAAAATGTTTTAAACAATTAAAAGGAAGTCAAAGATAGGCACGTATGATCCAAATGGAAAAATATTATAGGATATGCAAGGTGAAATAGAGTTAATGTATGTTTATTTCAATTATCCAGTTTGACTTGAGGAACTTATATTTAGTGGATTCTGTGTTCATATACCTAGTGGTACAATTGTAGCATTATTTGGACAAAGTGGAAGTGGAAAGTCTATAGTTATCAACTTAATAGAAAGATTCTATGATCCATAGGCAGGTGAAGTTCTTTGATTGCAATAACCTGAGAATTTAAGCTTAGGTGGATCAGAGGATAAATTGGCCTTGTCAACCAAAAACCCATGTGTTTGCATCTAACATTGATAACATTGCATATGGAAAGGAGTGAGCAACGATTAAAAAGATAAGATCCATATTTGAACTTGTAAATTTTGCAAAATTCATTGATAAATATCCATAGGTTCTATGTTCTTGCAGAGTACTTCAATTTCAAGGTTATTTATAGATTTGTAATCTTGGAACTTGTAAAGCGGCTTTGAGTTTGTTTATCTCTATTTGCAGGGATTGAATATAATGGTTGGTAAGCATGGAACTCAATTGTCTGCCATTGCAAGAACAATCTTGAACAATCCAAGAATTCTACTTCTAGATGAAGCCACAAATACACTTGACGCAAAGTTTGAAAGGATGGTGCAAAAGGCTTTAGACAGGACATTGGTCAATAGAACAATTGTTGTAATGACAAATCACATAAGCATATTAAAGGATGCTAATATGATTGCAGTAATTCATAAAGGGAAGATGATTGACAAAGGTACCACAAAAATTAATTGAAAACATGCCTTCTTTTTAATCTCTATAGATTCAATAGTTGATCATAAATAGTGATTAATTCTTGGATTTTGATGCACATAATCATGTTCTGTTTGCGTATTTATCTTACTACAATTTTACATGTTTATTAATTAGGAACATGCTCATATTTACTCAAGGATCTAAAGGGAGTTTACTCTCAACTTATATGCTTATAAGAAGTAAACAACGAGTTAGAAGAAAACGCAGACCATCACAACAAGAGTAAACTTTTTGTAGAATCTTTTAGACAACCTAGTCAAAGGATAACATTTGACTTAGAAACAAATAATGGATGATTAATGAAATGTCTTTTGATAATTTGGAAGTAGAAGAATAGATGAATGTATGCCATGATTGTTAGTATCATGACTTTTTGTTTTTTATTACAATGTTATTGTGATAAGTAGGAATAGATGATTGATGACTTTATCTTTTGGTTTTGATGAAAATAAAATTGGTTGTACTTAATGATAGAATTATTATTTAATTAAAAAAATTATTGGATCTATAATAGTAAAATAACCAGTGTAATAATATCAAATAAAAAAATTGTCTATGTTTATTAATAAAATGATTATTAAATAATTTTTTTGTCAATACTTGGTATAAAAAGTTGTTTTTTAGTACAAATAATCATATACAACAATTTTTATGTGTTGTTTATACTTGAATGCAAAGTTATTGTCAAACTAAAAAAACCGTTGTCTAAACTCAATGGCAACGATTTTGTATGTGTTTTCTTTGGAAACCATGTGCAACGGTTTTTTTAACTATTGTCGTCAACAGTTACGACCAAAAATTGTTGTCATAATGTAGTCTAAAAAACATTGTGTATTGTCAAGTCAATGGCTATAGTTTTTTCATAATGTTTCTTATGTTTAGCTAAATCGTTGCCAAAAGATTAGGCGACGCCTAGACTATCACAATTTAAAAACTATTGTCGAAAGCAAAGTTAACAATTTGTTTTTGTTTTAGACCACGGTTTTGAGATGTTGTTATAGGGCAAAAATGTTCTAAGAACTATCATTTAATCACAAACTATCATGTATAATAAGTTTGTGAACTTTTTTAATAATTATTAAGTTTATAACTACCTGAATAGTAGGGGTGATCAAAAAATTACACTTCGACCGAAATCAAGAATAAAAAAAAGAAAAAAAACATTGGGTCAAATTGATTAACAGGTTAAAAGTGTGAAAATTTCAATTTAAAATGGATAAATGCGGTTGGGTTTGGTCTTCTCAAATGTATTATGTCGATACTCAAGCCCAACCAAATACATTAATAAAATAAAATAGTCTAAAATAGCGTGGTTCGGCGCTGCAACTGCTCATTATCTTGATAATAAATGTGTTAGTCAGTCAATCACTCAAATGTTATAGAGTACAGCCTGACACAAACACTAATTTAAATTTCAAAACAAAAAGTAAAGAAGAAGGAAAGGAAAAAAGCCCAAGCCCAATGCCCAAATAATCCCTACATTGTTGCACATCTCCTTCTTTCTCCACCATTTTTTATGCAACACTATATCAGTGAAAGGCAACCTTCAATGTTTTTTATGGAGTACTCTTCTTCACTTTCTCCCTCTTTGTGATTCTGTGTCTTCCCTCTCTCAAATTTTCCTTTTTAATTTTGAAATTTTAGTGTGTACTCTTCACTTTCTTTGTTCTTTCAGACCTTTCATATTTATGAAGGGCCATTCGACAACCTTTGACATTTCAACAAGTTCTCTGGTCGTGAAGCATCATGCCATCATCACCCACCACGGAGCCTCCTCCCCCAACATACTCTTCTACATGTGGCCACTATCTCAAGCATTCAAATTGCATGACTTTTGTCCCACTTAATCTTATTATTATTATTGTTGTTGTTACTCAACACAACCCATCCGAATCACCCGTCACCCACCTTATTCGAGACCTGACAAAATCAAGAGTTCAAATGGTCGGTTGTAGTTCATATTTACTGTGGTCGATTTTCATCGGTTTGAGCTTTTTAGGCCTTGAAATCAACCGAAACCGATTGTTGCTCAACGTTATTGAATAGGCATACAAAAATGATTTCTAATTGATTAACCGTATAAAAACTTTATATTGAAAATGCATGCCATTTAAACTCAAATAAATATTTAATATTTAATTAAAATTTGTAAAATAATAATAAGTGTATTTTAAAAAATATATAAATATAAAAATATGTTCAACATTAATGACAAATGTTAGAAACATTTTCAAGGTAGAAATACTTATTGAAAAAATGACTTATTAATTATAATGCAGGATTTGATACGTTTACTAGAAAAAGTTATGGGAGATGTGTAACCACCATTTAAAGCAATAAATACAAAGCATTGATTTTTAGTGAATCACTAAATTGACTAAACCTAAGGTGACACTAATATGACTTAATTATCCTTGTTTTGGGCGGGAAAAACTACCACAAACCTTATTATTTCAAGGAAGAGTAATTTTTTGTATATATAAAATGTATATTGACATATTTATATTGTTGAAAAAAAATCTCCTATCAGTTAAAAATTTTGCAATAAGACACTTAATTTAACATATTTCTATTGAAGAATAACATGTAAATTGCATATGAATTTATTCATTAAAAGAAGAAAATAAAAGATAATTGATTAGGGTATATAAATAAAAAGTTAAGTGAATAAATTTAAGAATATTTAAACATTTTAATTTAAAATATCAAACTTGTAGCCAATTTTTTGATATAAAGTAAGTTAAGATCATTATTGATAAATGTCAATATTTTAGGTTAGTTAAATAGTGTGATGCAAACTAAGCTAACATGAAATTGAAAGGAAAAGTATTTGTGGAGGTTCTCACTTCATTGGACAATGCCTCTCATATCATGGGCCATTAAGAAATAGAATTCAATAGCTCTTTCAACTATTAAAGCAGCATATGTATCAGTTGCTAGTTGTTGCTCTACTGCTTGGGGTAAAATATCAATTAGAGGATTATTCGAGCTTTGAAAAGAATATTTTCAATTATGTAATAACACAAGTATTATTAATTTTTCAAAAATTTTATTCGATACTCTATGACAAAGAATATAGATATTAGACATCATTTTATTAAATATCTATTACTCTATAAAGAAGAAAGTCCCTGTATGCTACGTGTCAATTTTTTGAAAAAATATTTCCTGTCCAGGTCATTTCAATTTTCTTAGCATGTGCCGGTTGTTTACACTATAGTACTATATATTCATTTTTTATAATATTTCCCTATATGCATAGTAATTTAAAGTTTTAATACACACACACACACACACACACACACACACACATATATATATATATATATATAATGATGAAACTAAAGAATCATTAATTATATGATATATAAATTTTGTTTAAATATTTAATATACTAGCGTGCATAGTATTGTGTAAATATGTTATTATTTATATTAAGTGAATAATATTTTATTTAAATGCATGTTATTTTGAAATGAATAAAATCTTTTTAATAATTTCATAAATAAATAAAATCTTCTAATTGATATTTAAAATGTGACTTATGAGATTGAGATTTTTATGTGAAAAAATAAATTTTAATCTAATTAACTAATATATTTAGTATAAAATAATATTTTGACTCTATGTTTAATAATTTAATATAAAATAATTCTGTTGAATAATATTTATATGATAGTGTTGAAATTTTTTACATATATCCATAATATATATATTGAAATTTAATTTATTAAATATATTTTATATGAATATAATTTTAAATTATTCATTAAATAATATAAATATTTTTTTCTAAATTATTCATTCATTGCTTAAACACTCCTCAACGATATATTTTATGTCTACATTATTGTAGGAGATTTAAGTTTTAGATGAAAATATAATTATTTTTATATAGAGAGGAAGAAATTTTCCAAGATAGTATTTTTCGATATTTGACAAGGCCAATATCCATATAGACATAATTAAGAAACTAATCCTTGAGTTAGGAATGATAATCAGGTAAAGTCATTCTTAGAGTAACAATTCTTAAATTCCCAACAATGAAAGTAAAAGTTTATATAAAGTAGTTCACTTCCATTACAATTAGACACCATTTGGTAAATAATATAATAAAAATATTTAATATATGGTATTTTATTAAAATTTATGTATCTTAAGAATATTTTAAATTCAAATACATGAATATTTTATCATTTAAAAAAATTAATACCTATATTTTTATGAAAAAATAATTTTTATATAAATTAATGAAAACAATTAAACATGACTTATATGATTAATTGAATTTTTAATGATTTAATTAGCATATTTGAGAAATATTTTGAGAACATTTAGGATTTTTATAGTATAATAAAATTAAACTATTATTCATATTTATGTCAGAATATAAGATTTTTTTTTTTAAAAAAATTATCCACGTTAATGTGACACTCTCCTACACAACCAGATCAACATTTTTGTAAAATATTAAACATTAAGTTACTGAATGACAAAAATTGCACAATTGAAATAGTAAGGAAGCAAATTTGCGCATCTTGGTATATTAAAGTTGAATTGCTATCAATATTCTATGTAAGCAATATTTTATATGTATTGTTAAAAATATTAAGATGGTATAATATATAGTTGTATGAAAGATAAAAACTAAGATTTTTTTTTTTACAAAAAAGAGAAACAATAACAAAATATTGGCTGTATATGATAAAATATAATTACAACATATTATTATTGTAAAAACGTAGAAATAGTATTGTCTTATCATAAAGATTATAATTAAATCTAAAAGAACATCACATAAAAAAATAAAATAATTATAAAATCTCTTTAATACATTTTGATATTAATAATAATAATTACTATTATTATATAAAATGGTTAATTTCTGTTAACATAATAATAGCATTATTTTCTTATTATTTTACCAATAAAGAATCTACAATTTTTATTTTTTCACATATATATAACTATAAACATATAGAGTTTACCTATAATTTAGTCCTTAAAACGACAAGTTGTTTATCTTTGGCCTTTGAATATGCGTCTTTGTACAATTTAGTTCCCGAAAGTCTGAAGTTATTCACCTTTTATTAACTTCTCAAACTTTTGAAAATTAAATTGCACAAAAGCATTCATTCAATGACTAAAGATAATCACTTTGCCACTTTTGAGTGAAGAATTGTATATTGACTCATTTTTTTCCCTTTAAAATAAGATAATATATTTAAAAAAATAAAATTATATTTATAGTCATTAATTAGACAATTAATACTATCCTATTTAATTGTTCTTAACTACTTAAGAAAATGGGTTTTGTATTTATGATATAATAAATATTTATTTTTAATTACATGTTGTCTCTTTTATTTCTTTATTATTAGCCCATAGTAGTGACAAAATCATAAATGAAATAATTTTAGAAAAATTATTAAGGGATGTTGTTGAAGAATTTAAATTTATGTATAATTTTAAAAATTACAACAAAAGCAATAATATTAATTTAAATAGACTAATCCATTAGTCGTAAAAGAAAGTTTTTGGGCCTTTTTTATTATTTGGAAGTTACACTAAACTCTAACTAATAAAAGTTGAATTGGATGGAACCATTTAATGAAGTAAATCTCTTTTAACAATTAGCACCTATTTTTCATTTACGAAACTAAAAATTAATACTACCTCGTTTTCTTTTTAAGTGTCGTTTAAGGCTTTTGTACATAAACCAATAAATGCAATAAATTTTATTGTTTTTCATAAAATAGTTTTTAAGTTTTTTTATTATACCCTTTTTACTTCTACTCTACAATAAATGCATAGTAGTTATAAATGTATAAATTAATTAAAAATTAGGTGAAAAGTAAAAATATAATTAACAAAGAGTAATTAATGTTATCTTGAACTTTGAAAATGACAGATAAATAAAAAACAAAAAATTTCTTAAAAATCAACAATTAAAAATAAACAAAGGAGTACGTTGTTTAAGAGAAATTAAGCTCTTTTAGCAATTAGCACCCATTTATTAATCTCTTTTAGCAATTAGCACCTTTTTTTTTTCAAAGACTTATAATTTATTAATCTTGCTTTAGTTTAGGTGTCCACCTACATATCTCAACCTTTTATGTATTTTTCATACTATCTATTTTTACATAGAAATTTTTATACCATTATTTTATTATATCTTTTTAAATCAAACATTCATATTTACTTTAATATTTTTTTCACTTTGTTATCTTTAATGAAAAATGTTTAGTCATTATAAAAAAAATTATATTAATTAATAATTAAATAACATAAAAAAATATGTAACAACCCATGCATTCGCACAGGTATCATACTAATTATGTACAAAAAGATGTTTTCGATATTAGATTCATTGATAATGAACATAGTTGGACTTATATTTTAATGAAACCATTAGATAAAGATAGACTTATCTTTATAAGAAATCATTTAAACCTACATATGCTCTCTGTTTGATTTCACATGTGTTCATCTACCATACATCATCTTACAAGCACTCATGCCCAGTTGTCTTACATATAGTGTATTGTACACTTTAGATGTTTCGTCCTACATGCATCATCTAGTGACATCATCATCTTTATCCAATGCATCTATGTAATATAAGCGCAGATCCTCTCCAATTAAAAATTACTGAAGAATGCGCAAACAAATAAATATGACTATTCATACATTTTTTTTTAGGGTAAAATATGTTTTTGTTTCTTCTAAAATTTGTCAAATTTGATTTTAGTTCTTCTAAAATTTTTGTCCTATTTTGATCCTTCTAATTTGAAAATATATCACCTTTGATCCTCAAAATAGTTTAGATAACGCTTTATAATCGCTATTAAATGTTATTTTGAGGACTAAAAATGGTACATTTTCAAATTAGAGAAACTAAAATAGGACAAAAATTTTTAGAGAGATTAAAACAGAATTTGACAAATTTTAGAGGACCAAAAACATATTTTATCCTTTTTTTTAATATCTTTTATATATTAAAATTATTAAACATGAAAAGCAAACAATTATTGAGATTACCTCCTGATTTGAAAAACTAGAGAGGATCTCGATCCTATATAATGTAGGAAAACAAACCCCTTGATTGGATATGTGTCGCCACCTAGAAAATATTACAACAAAATTTTTCCCGCCTCAATGTACGAGAGATCACAAGAGATGACCTCTATAGTTCTACTGTTGTTTTTTCATTTTTTTCCAAGACACCTGTTACTATTCTACATAAAAATATATTATTATTTCTATAAATGCAGATTAAAATTACTTACAATTTAGTTAACTAAGTATATATAAAATTATTTTTATTAAATTCACAAATAAAAGTCCTGCTAATTAATATTTAACTTACGAAATTTAAATTTTTATATTAAAAACTAGTTTAAATCTAATTAGTTAATATATTTATCATTTTTAGTAATTTCACAAATAAAAGTCAGGCTAATTAATATTTAACTTATGAAATTTAATTTTTATATTAAAAGCCAATTAGTTAATATATTTACTATAAAATAATATTTTGTCTCTATCTTTAATAATTTTATATATAAAATTATATTGATCAATATCTATATGACCATGTCGAAAATTTTTATATAGATAAATATATTAAAATTTAATTTATTAAATATAATTTTATTACAAAAATGGTTTTAAATTATTTTTTCAATACCATCATTAATAAAATGTTTTTAAAACTCCTCATTAGATAAATACACTCTAACAATGTTTTCATATTTACATGCTAGGAGATTTAAATTTTAAATAGAAATGTAATTACTTTTTGTTAAGACAAATGATGAATATATAACCCTCAAATTTTGATAATAACAAACAGTTAATAAGTGTGTTTTTACGCAATTGTCTGGTAATCTGTAATATATTCACAAGCAATTGTCTGATAATTTAAGTCCATATCATCTATATCTTTCTTTTGGATAAATTCAGTAACTAACAACTTTCAGACAATGATCTAAGTGATTTGCGCATCAATCAAAATGTAAGTTACCTCAGTATGTATGAAGTCTACATACCTACTCTCGAGAAAAGTTATCTTTATGCGAAAAAGAAGAAATGTGCGTGTGAATGTTAGAATGGAAAAGTAGATTTGACTCCTGCTACAAGATTGAGTATGAGAATGGTAAAGATAAGTAGACTACTTTATCTTATCAAAGTACAAGTTGGTGATATGTATTAAATGCTGCATTTAATGTTTCAACGACTCTCTTCAACAGATGAAGGTTGTTTCCTGCATACACTCACAATGGATACTTTTGAGAAGCCTATATAAAGAAGAGGAAACGTCAATCTCAGGACTGACGCAATATAGAAATCTTAAGCTATTGAAAAGTTCTCATTATGTAATCTGCATGTAAAACATTTCTTTTGTTCTTCATTGTATATTCGTCTGTTAAGACTGTTAAACCCAGTGAGGTAACTCACATTTAACCTTTTTTCCAGAGAAATTGGTGGAAGCTTAAAGAGGCTTTGATTCAAAAAACACTTGGGTTTTTTGCTTAGAGAGACAAGTTAAAGACTACTTGGGATGAGCTTAAAGAGGCTTGCTGAAAGAATACTTGTAACTTGGATAAGTTAGTAGAACTTGGTTATTGCCAAGAACTGAACGTAGTCTCTAAGGTGAGACGAACCAGTATATCTCTTGTGTGCATTCCAGTTCCATTTTTCAGCTCTCGTCTTTCCTTCAAAGCATTTTTGAAAAACTCTTTTATTTAAATCCTTCAAATGATAAGTCTCTAAAAGAAAAGGTTTTGCGAAATTTTACTAGAACACAATTCAACTCCCCTTTCTTGTATTATTTCTGTGTTTTACACTTTTCAAAAATATATTTTTTGATATTTGACAAGATATACCTATAAACATAATTAAGAAACTAATCCATGAATTAAGGAAGATGTCATGATGGTCAAGTAAATTAATCCATTGGATAGATATTATACTAAAAATAATAATAATTAAGATATAGTGTTTAAATTCAAATACGTATCTTTAATCATTCAAAAATTTTAATATCTACATATTTTTATGAAAAAATAATTTATCTATAAATTAATGAAATTAACTAAACATAACTTATTTGAGTAATTGAATTAATAATATTTAAAAGTATTTTATTCAAATAATATTGTCTTTTGATAGTATTTAAGTTTTTTATGATCCATAAAATAAAATAAATTATTATTTATTTTTATCTCTGCATATAATATTTTTATTAAAATATATCTATATTTTATTTTTGAGCAAATAACTTTTAGTTATAGTCAAATCAACTTCACGTAATATTTTAA
Source organism: Spatholobus suberectus (assembly GCA_004329165.1). Classification (NCBI taxonomy): domain Eukaryota; kingdom Viridiplantae; phylum Streptophyta; class Magnoliopsida; order Fabales; family Fabaceae; genus Spatholobus; species Spatholobus suberectus. The sequence goes on from CM014729.1 coordinate 67,801,618, forward strand.
TAATTTTTTTTTGAAATTGTATGAGTAATTGATTTATTAACTATATTTTTATTACAGAATAGTTTTAAATTATTTCTTCATTAACATTATAAATAATATATTTTTTAATTGTTTCATGCATTACATAAATACTACTTAATAATATTTTTTATTTTTACATTGTAGATCAGTTTTAGATGGAAATATAATTATTTTTACATACATAGAAGAAGAACATTTTCAAAATAATATTTTCAAAATTTGATAAGATATTTCTATGGACACGCATGAGATCCTAATCCCTGAGTTATTGGTAATGGTTGGATAAGGTAATTTTCATAGTAACAATTGTTGATTTCCTGATATTGAAAGCAAATTTTATCTAAAGCTACAGTTCACTTCCATTGTAATAGTTATTTTTAGGTAGCTAATATAATAATAAAAATAATCATGATATAATATTTTATTAAGAGTAAATAGTATATGCATTGACATAGTAAAATATTTTTTTATTATCATCTAATTATAAACTATCATATACGATAAGTTTATTGACTTTTGTAATAACTACTTTAAAAATTACATCAAAGATGATTTTTGATTGGTTAACATTGTAAAACTTTTTTAAAAAAATTTTAAAAGCATACTTTGACAATAATTGACCGACTGTGTGTAGAAATTAAACTCTTTTATCAAAAATATATTTTAAAAATAATTTTAAATTCAAATACATATTTTTTTTTCATTTTTAAAAAAAATTAATATCTATATTTTTAATTATGGTAATTTATATATAAACTAATGAAATTAATTAAATCATTCATTTGAGTATTTGTATTATTATTATTTTTAAATTAGCCTATTCAAATAATACCATCTTTCAATATTATTTGAAATTTTTATACGGAAGTATATAAATTTTTAATATATACATAATTTATTTTTGAACAATTAGATTTTAATTATGACACATATATTTCTCTCTGTCTAATATTTATAATATTTTTTATTTTTGAAGTTACATGAATAAATAATCTATTAAATATATTTTTATTAATTCAATCACATCTTTATGAATGAATTTTTTAATTGTAAATATTCTTACTGATTTGACTAGGTCTTTATTGATCCAATTTATTAATCCAATCATTTTTTAATTATTAGTATTTTTTTGTAAAACTTAAAAAGAAAATGTTTTAATAAGTACTAAATACACTTTAAATATAAACTAATTCATTTTCATACTCAATTCTTAATATGTAATTTTAATGTGATTTAAAATATTTTTCTTTGAAATATAATTTTATTTTATATCATGTTAATTTTTTTCTATATTTTAAAAATAAAGACAAACAAAACTCGAACATTGCTAGGATAGAATGTTTTGTTGTTCCCTCTAAAAAATGTAAATATAACTATATTTTTTATGTTCTAATGTTTGGTTCTGTCTCATCTACTCTATTATTTTTTTTAAGTAAATAATTATAAATATAAGTCGTTGTAGAACATGCATAAAGATAAACATGACTCATGCAAGTGCATGTGTAACAAACTAGTTATCTTATAAACAAATTGTTCCATATAAGCTTTTGATGAAACACATCGTTTTGAGCCATGTTTTAAAAACTCCCAGCTTCATAGAGTGTGATATTACATTGATACTAAATAAGATCAAACTATATGAGCGACCAAATCATACATAAATTGATAAAAATTTAAGTTCCTATAGTAAAAACATTCAAAAAAAGAGTTAATTTTTTCAATTTATTTGAGTCATAGTAAAATGTTACACTATGTTGACTTCAAAAACAATGCATGAGTAACTTAAAACATCGTCACTGTGGGGGTTAAGGGGGGATTACATATTATTTCAAATTTGTTGGCATGCTTCTTGACTTGAGAGTTTATGTAAATTTATATGAATTTAATGAGTTTACTTGGTTTTATTTTAAAAAGAAGTTGATAGTGAATTAACTCGTTTCTTTAGTTGGAATCATAAACTCATAAATTTATCGATATGTTTGGTAGGTGTGAAATGGTGGAAAAAGAAGGAAGAGAAAGAATACATAGGTGAGAAATAAAAAGATTGAGATTGTTTGGTTGTGTGAAAATAGGTGGAGAAGAAAATAAATAGGTGTGAGATTCACCTCTTTTTATTTTCTTGTAGTTTTGAATGGGAATGAACAGTAAACGATGATAATCAACATTTTGTGGTGATTTTTGTTATTTTCTAGCAATTTTAAACTGCCAAAAATTGACTTAATTGATTAAATTTCAAATTTAATTGATTGAAATAATTGTTTATTCTTTTACTTTTTTTTTTTTCATATTTCTTATTTGTTTTTTTTAAAGCAAGCGTCTTTAACTTTACTTTATTTTTCACCTATTTCGGTTACTCTATTTCTCTATTTCTTATTTTTATATATTTTATTTCTCACATATTTCTTTATTTTCACCAAACACACAAGTTAACTCGAGAGTTCGACAATAGTGCTTGCAGCTAACGTCACCTTCCTAGGTTTGGTCTACTGCTCCACTCTGCCACTATAACAACAACTCACTTGAAGAATGATCATATTTGATTATGGACCTATTCTACCAGGATCATCTTTTACAAAAAATTACATTCGATTTATTGACTTCTTTCTTTACTTGAGAGTATATGTAAGTTTGCAGTTTACACATATTTAATGAGTTTGCTTGATTTTATTCCCCCCCAAAAAAATTAAGATTAAGTTACTTATTTTTTATTCTACAATCATAAACTCATAAAAATTTACATGTTAATTCGAAAATTTAACAATAATGTTCGCAGCTGACATCACCTTTTCAATTTTGATCCATCACTTCCCTGCACTATTGAAATAACAACTCATGTAGAATGATCATGTCTGACTGTGGACCTTAGAATCATCTTGCATCAGCTCCTATATATATATATATAATTTCTAACACTTATCTTTCAAAACTTAGATAACATGTAAATAAAAAAATTACAGTCTATAACCCATCTAAACCGAAGTGCAGAAGCGTCGGTGTGGCTAAGATGAGAGATGGAGACAGCGAGGCAGCAAAGCAGCACTTGAGGATCACGATTTTCATTTTTCAACTATCGCGGGGCATATTCGGAATTACACACATCTTGGAGTGCATCGTTTGCAGACCCTGACTGTTTTCCTGTTTGCTTTACGGTATTATTTTACATTTTTGGAAATTACGTTTTTAAGAATATTATAATCAAAAATATATCAATATTTTGGATATATTTAAAAAAGTGTTTAGTTATATTTTACTATTTTTAAAAATATTTTTTAAAATTCAAAATAATTTAAATAAAAATAAATAAAAGATAAAAGTTACAAGTGTAACACAGAAATAACTTTTTTTATTCTTATAAACATATCACTTTTCCATCTCCGAGAATGAAAATTACTTAAAATATGAAAATATAATTATCCTAAAAGTAAAAAATAACTAAAAATCTTTTTTCATAATTTTATAATAAACATAAAAATAAATATATTGCCACTATCATATTTTCTACAATAAAAGACGATGACGTAAAAGAAACGTCACCTTTTAATGATACATAGGTTTCTCCTTGGCATTTCGTTATCAAATTCTCTCACGGATTAAATTTGAGGTAAGAATAATAGTAAATTTAAAGGAAGGAATGATGATAAGATTAATAATTACTAATTACTAGTAATTAACAAAAACAAATCTCAAAAAGAGTGAAGTTTAGGGAGTGAAAGTGGGTCCTGTTGGTTGTCCCCTATTTAGATTGCACCGCAGTTTATCTAAGTAGTGGGACCCAATTAAGGAATGCCCCCTCTCTCCTCAGCAATTTCCACGATCCCCTGCCCTATTCTTTTTGACCCCTAACCCACAGACCAATCCCTCTTTCCCTCACTTGCTTTAGTTTATTTTATTTTAATTAATTTAAACCCACTCCAATTCCACTCTTTTATATTTCATATTCCTTTTCAGGCCACCTTGCTAATCTCACTCACCAGTCACCTGTCACCTCATCCAACGGTCCCGGACTTCAAACGGGGTTTCATTCTAGTTTTATTTTTTTTGTACTGGATCCTCTTCTCATTTTTCCTAAAAATGTTGACCTGATTCTAGTTAGTGTGGGAATGGGAAAATGGAGAATAGTTGGTTCAAGCAACTTCAGCTGAAAGCGATTCTGTTATCGTGAGGCGCCACGTGGCACCAGGGTCAGCTGGAGAGACACGTGGATTACGTAGGTAATGGGTTGGAGCTGGACCCGTTTGGCTGTAGGGGACGATAAGCTGAAGCTCACAAATGGTTACGTCGTTATCCAATCACGCAGGTTCCGTGACGATGGTTGGGTAGCAGGTACAGGTGAAGAAGCGTTACGGATCATGACGTCATCACCCCATTATCCAAAATCTTCAAAACCTTATCTCTTGTCTTTATTACTTTACATAAATAAATGAAATAACATATTTTATGTATGAAAAAATTATAATTTTTCACATTATTCATTTAACTTTATTATCGAAAGTAGAGGTTAAGAGTTTAATGGTCATGTACTGTTAGTGTAAAAAGTTTTACATTGTCGTTCAATTAAAAATAACCATTAATATGACTTTTAAAATATTTATTATAAAAGTTAACAAACATATAATAAATAGTGGTTTGTACTTGGTTGACAGTGTAATATTATTTTATACTGTCAGTGCATAACCGTTAAACTCATAGATTAATTAGCGAAAGATTATTTTAACTTAACTAATAGTTTCGAGTTTAAATTTTGTATATGTAGTTGCGCATATAATTATAATAGTATCTACAAGCTTGAGCATGATTGTCTCCAATGAAAAATATATGTTGTCACTACCAAAAAAAAAATGTTCATTTAACTTTAATGTTGTGTAATCTTATCACGCTAACACTTAGTAATAGTATAATTTTTTTAATATTGTTTATTTAGCATCATCTTGTTAGAAAAGAAGTTAACTCTCCCATTTTTTTGTTCAATAAATTAATTTACCTTTTATAATTCAGTTTTAAGATTCTATAGTTTGAATAAAACCATAAAAACTTGAAATTAGCTTATTAACATCATTCTTCTTTTACTGAAATATAACATCTATGTTTTATAGCAAATGAAAAAATAAGGTAAAACATCAGGCTCCACAATTTAAAAATCTTGTACCCTAATAATTATCATACATAGAAGTAGATATCTTTTTAATAATTTGAGAAGTATGAGTAAGAGATATTTATTAATTTAATAAGATGATTATAATTTTATTTAAATTTCATTTTTCATATTTTTAAGATGGAAAATTATTTATAATATCATAATTATATTTATTTAAATATTTTAATTACTGATAATGTTAATTTATTTAATCTTTATTAAGAAATTGTTAACGTTCAGTAAGTTTTTATTAATTTTAATTTTAAGTGATTGAGTTTGTTAATTAGTGTATAATCTTTTACTTATATTATATCTTTTTAAACCTTCAATTATGAAAATATTGAAATTTATAAAGGAAAAACAGTATAACATTTGAAAAGCATAGTAGGTAAATAATATTTATGATAATATTTTGGTAACTTTAGTCTATTCTAATGTTTACAATATTAAAAAATAAAAATAAATATTTCAAATAGGATTAATAGGAGATTAAAAATTAAATAATGAGATAAATAAAGTTATTTCCCAATTAGGAGAAACAGAATCATAGTAAAATGAATGACTTTGTATTTTAGAAAAAATATTTACTCCTAATATTATCCATATACTAATTAATAACTATCTTTCAAAAAATTTTAAATAAAAATATTAATAATTAACAATATTTTTGAAATCTAATACAAAAGGCTTCACCCGCCCTGAGTTAAATTTAAATATTTTATGATACAAATATCAATAGAAATTTAAATTTTCTACTTTTCTTTCGAACAGTATTTCTCATCAACTTTACCCCAGAGGGGTGGGGTAATCCTTTGTTCCTCGCAGGTCTCAGACTCGGTCCCCAAAGCAGTGACATCAATAAGAAAACAATTTTACATCCCAATATGAAAACTAATAAACCATATACATACAATTCATTTAAGGAATTAATACCTATTTTAATAATTAAAAATTAAATTGTCGAATTAAGGGAAAAAAAAAATGCAAGGACGGGTTGGTCAGGACAAACATAGTAAGAACGTGGTCATAATGATAGTACTGGAAGACAAGATAAACTTATTCAAATGCATTATTAATCAAGATGGATTGAAAATAGTACAACAAAATTTACCCCTTCCTTTATTCACCCCTTTTCTGTCACCCCCAACTTTAATAATTTGCCATGAGTAGTTAAACAAGGTTGGAATAAAGCTAGTAAAAGAGATTAGCAAGGAAGGAAACAGAAATGAAGGAGTAAACAATTGATAAAAAGCGAGACAAGGGTGGGGCAAGCAAGTGAAACGGAAAAGAAATAGGGGCAAATCCTCATTGGTGTGAGGAAAAGCAGGAAACTAAGTTACAAACAAAAGAAAGGGATGAGGTCCTGAGGTTTAGGACTTTTTGGCCCTTTTGGGATTAGGCAATAGCTGTAGCTAGGGTTGAGAGGAGATAGATGTTTCAGTTTAATTTGTATCAAAGCCTCGGTCATGTACAACCACAGATAGGAGGACCTTAGTCTTTTAATTAATCACAATCAATCAATCACATGTAACTGCAGATAATAAGGTGTGGAGGTTTGCACGTTTGGGTGTGTGTGATCATGCCATATAAACATACATTCAACCCCTTCCTTTGGTTTTGGATGAATTTGGTTGGTGGGTGACGGGATACAGTGACAAAGTGGGGAGAAGACTCAAAATAGACCAGTAGATCACATAAAGAAAAGTTAGATAATTCTAACACCATTGTCCCTACATGTCCTTTTTTTGTCTTCTCACTTTCCACAATCCTTTTCCCCCCTCGGTGAAATTATAAAATGTTTTATTTTGCTGGTTGGTTTATAACGTTTTGTACAGTGTATTATAAATTATTACTGTACAACAAACATTTCATTGCCAAATATTAGTTTCTTCAATTTAAATGTCACAAAAGAGTATGTAGATTTTGAGGAATAACGTTTTGTTTATAAAAAATACTTTAGTTAATTGATAATATTAAAATTTATATTAGAAGATTAATTTGCTTTCACTCATTTAAAATATTAAAATTATTTATAATAAATATTTTGTTATAATATTTTTTATTCTTTGATGAAAATTTAGAAACACGAAACATCACTCGTGTTACCTTTTAAACGAAGAGCAGGTGAAGTAGCACTTCAATCAATGATTTTGTTCTTACAAAGCTTCATGAGGCCAAATCAAGACAAAGTAGAGGTTGTCTGACCAACCTCAACCTAGAAATTTAGCAGTGAAGAAGCCATCTTTGCTCAACGTAGTGTGAATTTACAGGAGAAGTGTATTAATAATGGATTTCAATTGTGGACAAAGTCAAAGCTAATTAAGCAAGAAATATAGAGGTTGATTGAACCAACAAAACCATGGGAAATCCTTTATTGGACTGGATAAGATGTCAGGATAAGATCAAACAAGTAGTGCAGCGTTGATGAGTGAGTTATACTAAAGTCAGGTTAAAATGGAACTCTATCTACATTGTACAACAATCACTCCCAATGACATATGCAACGCTCATGAGAATTCAGTACTTGTTTTTGTTTCTTCTGATTGGATGTGGAATTTTCAAGTTGTAACATTTATATGTCTGGTTTAAGATAGAAAGTGTAAGTGAAAGAAAAAAAAATTAGAAAGTGAGATAATTTTTTAGGTTATTTGTTAAAAGAGACAAAAAAGGAAAAAAAGTAAAAATATGTATATAAAATGTCATAAATATCCTTAGTGAAAAATAGTATTATAAAATAAAGACAATTTGATAAATGTATATACAAAACTGTTGGTTCTCCACTTTTTGTCCAAGTATGGAAGGATTGTTTTTAAAGGTGAGCCTCACTTAAAATTCTTTCATCCTCCACTGTTTAATACAATCCAAATGAGGAAAAAATTGTAAAACTTGAAGTTTTCAATCCGCTCATCTTCTATCTGTCCAAAATCTTACGAACCAAACATACAATTAAGGTGTGTGTTTAGGAAGGGTTTTGAATGTACGTTCTCTTTAATTTTCATGTCAAAAACTTAGATTGATGCAGAAGCTAAATCTGTCAGCTTCTAAAATTTCATATCAAGTTTACCTTCAAAATGGCTTTCAAACACACACAAAATCAGCTTTAGATACTAGTTAATGTGATTTTAAGTAAATATTACATGTTTGATTTTACATTGAGAAATTGATAATGAGTTCAAAATTATTTTTAAGTTGAAATAACTTTTAATGTGTTTGACTACACGTTTAGAAAATATTGATATGCGTCCTAACGAAGTGAATAGGAAGTAGTTTCTGCTGCTTCTTATACATTTAACATGAAAAATTATAAATAGTACATTTATAATGAGTAACCAAATACACACTTTAAGTAACTTTTGTGGTGAATCAATAATTTATATTGAGTTTTACTACTAACTTATTTTTAAAATAAAAAAATTCAAACATAAAATCACTTATCTTTAAAATCAATTTTAACTAAATTTAATTTTATAAAATCAATTTCATTCATAATCAATTTTATAAAACATTCACTCCAACACACACAATAGAATTCAATAAATAGCAAAGTTTTGAGTTATGACTTACGAGGGGTGACTAAAACACTGATCATAACAATATTGCCTCGGTTTGTTTAAATTAAAAAATTATGATATACTGTTTTTTTTTAAAAATAGTTAATTATTTAAGTATTAAAACATTGTTTTGTTTTTTTATACATTTTTTTCGTACATACTTCTTTAATTCATATAATTAATTATTATACTCTTTAATATTTTTTTTTATTTTCTGTTTTTAAAATTCAAGCTAGCAGATCAAGTATAGCACTCCAGACACATCCATTCAAGCAGGTGAGTAGGTATCCACGTTTCCCAGTACGGTGGGCCTCTATATCATAACCACTCTTACGATGAGATATTTACACCTCATATTAAAAAATCTATTTGGCCCTCTATTTTTTTTTTCACATTATATTACTTATTATATTTATATTTTCTTTTTCTTATTTTCTATATAAATGTCAAACAGCAATGGATTGTCCACCAATCTTTGTCTTAACTACTCACTACATTTCAGGAAGAACAAGCAGATTGCATACATATATACATACATATTATTTATACAACAAATTAGACAATGGATTAATTCTAGCTAAGCCTATTAAAACCAAGTTATAATTAATGTAGATCATATCGGATAAGTTGGATTGTTGGAGAAAGCATTATTTTATAGAAGACCATTTCCGTAGGGAACAGAAGTGGAAATGACTTGGTATTGTTTATGGAATGCAACCTGAAATAAAAAGAAGAAGTTACGCTCCACTTTATGACATCTTGCTGTGCTTATCAAAATTCATTAGGGGTGATCGGTGAACTATTATTGATAAGATTAGTATAAAAGTTAAGATTATTATAATTTTATTTAGCTTGTTCTGTTTGAGGAGTGACCTTAGGTTTATTGTTCTTCCAAACAAGTAACTTTAATTAAGATAATGATGATGATGATGATATAGTTATACTGATAAATTAGTAGACATAGGACGTCTCATCTTGTTGTCTGGTTGGACAAACTAGTTCATTACTAGCTGTCGGTAATCTGTAACTGCAGCCTACAGAAGCTTGTTTACAATCAAACAAGTGAAACAACTAAGGATTTGGAGTGGTCAAATTTTAGATGTATTAATTTACAGACTAATTAAGGTGGCTGTTAATCCAATTTAAGTGTGCGGGTTCCATATTAATGAATTATTTGACAAGATTGATGCTCATTAGAGAAGCATAAATTACTTTCTCAGAAGCAATTATGACCATTAAACTTTATTTTTTAACTTACATATATTTTAAACCTAACTTGCACTTTTGATTCCATTACTATCGTTATTTCACAAATTTGATCTCTTCATTTTTTATGCAAATTTGATTCTGGCCTATTATTTTAATAGTGTAATTTTGGTTTATCTGTTAACTGGACACTCAATATTTAATAGAAATGTTTACATGACAGTGCAATAGAATGTCACGTCAGTATTGTTGGATGTAGAATTAACAAATGCATCAAAATTACACAATTAAAATAGTAGTGAATCAAATTTGCAAATAAAAATAAAAATAAAAATGGAGGATCAAATTAGTAAAATGACAACAATAGAGGAAGACTAAGGACCCATTTGGAAAAATAACTTAATTAAGATATTTTTTAATAAGAGCTTATGTTATATGTGCTTAAAATTCAATAAGCTATTTGTGTTTGGATATACACATTGATAAGTGCTTACACAATTTTAAAGTGTTTGGATGTATTGCTATGTAAACACTTATAAAATGTTGTCTCATTTTTAAAATTAACAAAAAATAAATTATGATTAAAAATAAATTAAAAATTTAAAAACTAACTAAATACTTAATATACTAACATTATATATATCACAAAAATATTAAAAATAAAAATCAATAGTCACTATTTACCTATTTTTAGTTTTAAAAAAACAAAAATTTAAGTATCATAAATTTAAAAAAGTTTTGACACACACACACACACACACACACACAAATTCACCATACACCTATCAATAATTTTAAAATTTAAAAAATTTAATAGTCAAAACATGATTGAAATATACATTAAAGTGTTAAAATGAAAATTATATATATTTTAAAATCATGATATAAGCTTAAAAAATTCATCATTCATATGTATAAATAAAAATAAGTATATACAAATAGTAAATCATTATAAAAATGCAACCACTACACACCATTGTAGAAAATAAAAAAAGATATTAGCAACATATAAAAGAAATTACTATATAAAAATATAAATTTATTTAATTAAATTATATTTTTTAATGAAAAAGAAGGAAGCATATAAAAAAATAATAAAAAACAAATTTATTAGCAACGAATAATTATAATTTGTTTTGTGTAGAATTTAATATTTATATTAATTTGGGTGAAGAAACGAAAAAAATAAAATATTTAATTTGGAGAAAGAAATGAAAAATAAAATAAAAAATGCAATGTCTATATGTTTCGTTTTACAAGATTCAAAGTTGGGTCCTTTTATAAGTTTCGCATAAGTTATTGCTATAAGTTATATTGGAAAGCTTATGAAAATAAGCTAAAAACATGTTATGGACTAGTAATCAGATATTTTTGTAAGCACTCCCAAACACTTGCACAAGCACTTATAACATAAGATAAGTTCAAATAAGTTGTTTATAAATTCTTCCAAACGAGACCTAAAAGTGCAATTAAGGGTGTGCTTGACAAAAATAACTTGTAAGTTAGCGAAAGCTTATAAGCTACTTGAAAGCTTATAGGTTAGGAACTAAAAAACTAAAAGTTTGTAAGCTAGTTGATGGAATTAAAAGTATTTGATAAAATTAGCTAATAACTTAACCGATAAATGCAAAATGATATAAATGTGAAATGAAAAAAAGAGTAAAAAAGGATTTCGAGCAAATTATAGTAAGGATAAAAATGAAAAAGAAGAAGAAGTTAGTAACTTATAAGCTATAAGTTACTAGAGTGGCTTGTCAAACAAACTCAAGTCTTTAAAATTCGTGATTTTTTTATGGACAACTTGTGAAATATTTTGTTCCATAACATGCTGTTATTCTTGATCAGGAATATTATCTCTTCTCCCCCACTATATATTTGGAGAAATTTCATGATACTTATACGTGAAATAGATAATGAAGGTCAACTAGGATTAATCATAAAGATATTGAATTACGTCCACTTAAAAGTCTTGCCCTCGATCCCTTTCAACTTGATTATAGAATACTTCATTACACTTTTTACCTTTAATAGGCTATTGTTTGGATGATCCTCCTTTCTTCCTTTTCTCAACACCATAAGCGGTTCAACCGGTGACAGAATGCAGCTCATCTTTAGATTAAAATTTTTTATACCCAATTTTTTTTTTCGCAAAAATAAAAAATAAATTACATAGGGGCACACGAGAAAGAAAAACAAAAAGTAAAAAAGAAAGTAAATTTTATTTGGGAAGGAAAGCATGCAATTGGAGCTTTGGTCCAGTCGTTGGTGAGAAAATGAGGCCACTAATGATATGGTACACATTTTAACCCTACATGCCATGTGCCATATTTTCCCCGTGTGTTTTGAGTCGCTCAGCATATGTGCACGGCATTAATTAGGCCTCGGAGTGGGGCTTCACAGTTTCTGGCCCTCATGGGCCAAAGAATACCTTGAATTATATGACATTTTTAAAAGTAGAATGCAGCGTGTCGAATTAAAAGTATATAACAAAGAGAGATAAAAAAAGGAAGCAAGAAAAACAACGAGACCATGCCCCCTTGTAATCTACAGAAAAGACCAAAATTCAACAGCTCATTCAACGAAACATGGGCTGAGACAGATAATATCGTTATTTTAAGGAAAGAAGATAAACTTCGATTTGTGCAACAAGATCAGGATGTCATTCTTTAACCTTTTTATTCCTTCTTTCTTAAATAAGTTTCTAAGATAAACGAACCTAAAACTCGATCCCACGTGTCTGGCATTTTGTGATCTAGGTTCACTTTATGCAACCACCCATATCCTCAGTCTCTAGGTATGAAAGCCGTATAATAAACAATCTTATGGAGTATGAACTTGTCAGATCCAACCATCTTGAAAGAGTCAATGTATAGAAGGAAATATATAAATGGGTATTTGCAAAATACCTTATAAATAAAGAACTGTTGTCTTTTTGTTCAATATCTTTTTATTTATTAACTTTAATTTATGATTATAATAATCATTACACATTCAAAATAATTTTTAGACTAGATATAATTGTTCTAAATAAAATAAGCAGGACAGCGCGGTTATGATTAACAACTGTGACCGTATTATCTAAACATTGCCATATTAATTGTGTATGATCACAATCCTTTAATAGTCTTTTTTTCAGTTTTAAAGATTTTAACCGCATATAAACTTAATTTACATTAAAAGAATACAATTTAATCATTTTTTTTTATGCATTCATCATCAAATTCTCAAATCAAATATTGACATCTAAATATTTTTCAACATTAAGTAACTTTTATTGAGATTATGTTGCTGAATTTAAAAAAAATATAAACATGTCATTTTTTTTTTGCGTTTTTAACCAAGTATTCTCATAACCATAAGCTTAGCTACCAAGCTAGTTTTGGGATTTGAAAATGATAATTAAGAAAAATTCTCATAAAAGTGATAACTCTTGAAGTCAAACTTTTGACCTTGTTTTAATAATAAAAATATATGAAATTTGTTCTAGATTTTTAATCCTTAAAAACTTATAATCATTAATTAATTTATTAAATGAAAGTTGTTGAATTGACTTACACCCTCGCAATTAGTTTTGAAGCTGCAACGCTCCACATTGAATTGTGTGATAAACTAGCCATATAACATAGTAACAATACAGCTGGACACAATTTATAGATAACTCAAATGAGGCAAAAACCAAGAATTTGCCAGCACAAAACCAAGTACTTTGGGAGAGAAGAGAAACAACCGAGAATGGCTTGGGAGGTGGCTGCTGGAACGTCACTAGATTTGTTCACATAATTGCACCGTCTCGTGCTTTCATTGGATATTAAAATTTTGCATGGATGCCATCTCAATCTCTTTCTATCGTAATCAATTTTGACCGGGACGAACCCTTTAGGCCAATCATTGCACCCCGAAACATCTTTGTTGAGTCTTCAAGTTTGTAAGTAGCTTCAAAGAGGTTGAGTAGATGAACCAAACATAAATTTGTTTTCCACATTTCGTTGGTCATGGTGGATAACGTTGAAGCGTAGGGATAAGAAGTCCTTTTCAGATTGGCCCACATCGGAACCCTCATAGTAGAGAAACTAAATTGTATGCTTACAAATGCTGAAAATATGATGGCAAGTTTCACATGACTCAAACACCTGGTAATAACCATTACCAGGTCAATTCTTTGTTTCCCATTTTCTGTGGGAAAAGTGAAAACAAAGTCCGTGGCCGCACTCATTCACATCCATGCGCCGCGTTACCTTACTGCACAATGAGAAGCTGGTGCTCTCTGCAAACGCAGAACTTTTGGACTATAGAGGACGTTACTTTGTTCAAATACACTGACCTCTCTCATTTTTCCAGATGTTATGAGGCCCATACTATAATAATGGCTCCGTCATTATTTGGCTTTGAAATGAATTTTAATCATGGTAATATCTGGGCGGAAAAGATGTCGCAACAAATAAGTGATGCCTAATGTTTCTATTGTCAGTCAAACAATACATAGTTGTTTGGTAGTTCTATTCTATACACCAACCAATCAACTGAGCAATACTCTGTACACCATTTATCACCACTTTACCCATCACTCATTTTAGGAAAATGATATACGTTTTTCTACACTTTCTCTTACCATATGATAAAAAGAAAGAGAAAGAATGAGTATTAACTATTTAATTAATAAGTGTGTTTAACTTATTTTGTTACTTAATAAAGAAACAGTAACAAAAGTAACTAGTTGTATCATATATATATATAAAGAGAGAGAGAGAGAGAGGCAACTAGTCATGTGCTACCGCTAATTATTATCAGTATAGACATTAGATGTAACCTAATAAAGCAGCACCAGCATATTCATAAAGATATATTGTACATCTGACAATTCTGGTACTCTTGTTTCCTAGCGATCAATGTTCCGACAAAGTGTGTAGCATCTCCGAAATAAACTCAAGGTAACTGTCAAGGATATATGATGCTTTTATGTGGTAAATAAAATCATCTGACAATTACACAGTAAATATGTTTGGCAATTTAAAAAAAAAAAATGATTTTGCATCGAAATTTTGATTTTGTTGTCCAATGGTAAAAGTAATATTTTGTTGCTCTTGTAATTAGAAAAAACCAAACTAAATGTGGATTAATAAAAAATCTTCATAATTTAATACTATATTATTATTTTAACAATATATATATATATATATATATATATTCATATTAATAATTATACATCTAACACTATTTTTTATTGGTATTATATAAATAACGTTCATTACATTAAAACCAATTTTATATAAATATTTCTAAACATAAATTAAATTTCTCAAACACACTTCTTACTAAGATTAATTTTACAAAATCAAATTTATTCAAAATTAATTTTATAAACTTTAATAGTGGAATATTTGAACCCATGTTAAGACACTAAAAAACGTGCGTCCATCATATGCTACAATACATAACTTTTGCATTAATATGACATAAAAATGCGATTCCAAACACACTAATAATAGATTGGATTGACCGCACTATGAATTGATCATGTTTTCAATTCAAATTAACGTTATTTGATTCATTTATAGTTTAATCATATATTTGACCTTTGAACTAGTCAGCAAGGTTTTAAAAAACGGTCTGCGACTGCCATTTTGGCTGTAACGTCAAGGTTTTTTACGTGTCGGGGACTGCAACACAACTGCTATTGTGATATTTAAAACCTTGCTAGTCGAATTATCATTAGAAGGTTTTGCTTGTTTGATAACTTATTAATTTGGTTTTTAAAACATTACCCATATACCATATCATCATGGAAAATCATTGCAACACAACATTAGTAATTATATACATTCATGTATACAAATTTATGTATTTAACTTTTTTAAAGTGAAAAATGTGCATTTTAGAGAATAAAATGTAGTTATAACTGTTGATTATGAAATTAACAATTGAGATTTTAACAACTTTATAATTTATTATATACATATATGTATTTTATCAAAGTTTTAATTGTTAGTTTTTAAATCAACAATTATAATGATACTTTATACTCTAAAGTGTGCACTCGTTATTTTAGAGGTGTCAAATCCTAAACTTATGCACTAAAAATCAATAAAATAACACGAGAAATAGAACAAATTAAACTATTTCAAAACCATGTTTGCCATTCTCTTTAACTTGGGTAAGTACATATTTATATGCAAGATGTTCACACAAATCTCTTGGAGACTTAGCTAAGACAAGGTGCATACTAGACTTTGTCCACTCAATGAGAATAAAAGGGTGAAGATGCCCCCTTGCGCAATCCTATGTGGCTACACAAGAAGTCAAGGTCATGCCTAATTAAGCATGAATAATGGGCTTTGATTTTTTGACTTGCCCTATTGTCATGCTTTTTAGCCAAGGAATTAATAGGAGATCCTCCCTCTTAATAAGATTTTTGGCTATTTCCATGCCCTTATGTTGAAGGAGATGATTGTGTCAAGTCATTTAGGTTGAGTTTTAGGTTATAATCAATTTAGGTTTGGCCAATATAAAGCTCTACAATATCAAAATTATAAGGTGTGATGTATCTTGATGTAGTCAAACTCCACTTGGATGATAAACGTAACAACTCCTTAACTTTAAGTTATGACAAATAATGAAGTTTGATGGTTTGGTTGGTACACTTGAAAAATTCAATTGTCGTTCAATCTTTCAATCCTCTTCATATGAAGTAGTCTTTTTGGTCACTAGGAGAAAGTTTTAAGTTAACTATTAAGAATTAGGATGTTAAGCCATCAACCTATCATATCAACTAATGTAAATTATAAAATATTTATTTTTTGATTTTATTAACGTCAATTCTGAAAGTAAAGATGAAAGAGATCCAGCGAAAAGTTTTCATTGGAAAAAATATTTATTACAACAGAAATACACAAGTTATTTATTTCCTTTCTTTCTCCATAAAAAGATTTTACTTTTATTTCGTTAACCATAACCGTTAGAACTTATGTTAACAAAACTATTTAATTTTTAACGATTTTACAATGTGTAAGCCTAATTGAAAAATAATTTTTAATATATAGAACATGAAAAAGTCATTCATCGCTTGCGTATTTTTGTAATTCAAAGTATCTAATAGTGCATTAAAGCTTTTACACTATTTACCCATAGACATACATTAAAGCTTTTACACAATTAACCAATGTTCTTAAGTTTGAGTTTTGGGTATGCAATTGTGTTAAATACTTGAGAAAAGAGCTTTGCCAGCTATAGTGGTTCTTCTTGACTCGAGTAGGATTGCTTATTTGTGGTTCTTAAAAAAAAAAAAAAACTTTCTATTAATTTTTCTAAGAATATTTTACAAAGAAAATATTAAATAAAAAGTAAATCCATTTAATATTTAAAAAACATAAAAAAATCAATACTTTTCTTACCTAAAATTATTGTTAATTAGAAAAATTGAATTTTAAAAAAAGGAGAATAATGATGCAGGTTACATCAAAGTGTATTGCATCCATCCACTCGCCTAAAGCCTAAAGGCCCATCTACATGCCTAAAGCACATCCATCATGTTATGACAAGAACTGGAAATCAACTCAATTAGGCATTCGTTTATCATGTTCGGACAAGAAAAGAAGATGAAAAAGGGCATACCGCATAGCAAGGAGTGCAACTCGTGCGATAGTGAAAAAACATTGGCATAGTGGCAGTGTTAAGTTATAATTTTGACTTGGGAACTCACCAATCTAGTGTTCTTTCTTTTTGGAGCTCTTAATCTATCTTGCTTATAGCACATTTTATGCTCCTACTTATTGAGGAATCCTTATTTGTTCCATTTTATAGCAAGAAAGAACCCTATTGAAATCGCAAAGAGAAAGGAAAAGAAAGTGGGTTGTTCTAAGTTCTAACAACCTCGCCACCATCTATGTAATGCTTTGGTCTGCTAATTTACTTTTATGCTTTATTTATTCCAAAAATTGTGAAGTAATGGAATCTCGTTTTAAACAAGTATGAGCAAATCATAAGTTTTACTTTTAATTATATCTATATCTGCAAAATAGTAACAATATGAACATACGTACTTTTTTTTGGAGGGATGGGGAGGGAGTCATCGTTATATTTTGAAAAGGGATCACTCTAAAAAATTTTAAAATATAATGCTACAGTGTTTGATTTAAGAACTAATTATAAACAAATCCTTCATTAGTGTCAAATCAATCTAAAATATATTATGTTTACATGGGTCAAAATTACGGACCACGGAAAAATTATGGTTAAATGAACCTTACCAAATCATGATTTAACTAGCGATTATTACGTCAAATGTGCAAATTACGATGTGTTGAATTTCATAATTTCATAATTAATATGTTACAAACATTGAATCTAACAAATTCACCCAAAAGAAGAAAAACATGCAATGAATCTAACAAATGCTGTCATAATCAGTGACGTAATTACGTCCAGGAAAATTTCACGGTCCCGTGTTCCTCTGTAGTCTTTTGCAATTGATCCTCATGCTACTACAATGCCGTCACGTGACTAAAATGGGAAACCAAAGTCTTAAACCACAATTTTTTCCCCTTATCGCTTACGGGGAACTTAAACCTCTGTATAACTTTATCATTATACAAGCAAAAATTTGAAAAGGATGAACGTTGCAAAACTCAGGCTCTGTAGTTGAAAATTAAAATGGACAAGAAGCTCAATTAAACATGGCCCAGCAAAACCAACCCACCAGCTTCAGGCCCCTTGGGCTAGTTGTCTCTCTCTCTCTCTCTATTAACGAACAAACTGCTGGGTTGGGCCGTTGGGCTTTCTGATTTCTGGAGCAATAGAAAAATCTGAGACATGATTTTTTGATCCCTTATAGTAAGTTCAGCAATGAAATATGAACACCTACCAGTACATACACTTAATTGACATTATTTATTTTTTCTATCTCTTTCTTCACGTCACATCATATCACCTATCACGTTTATATTTCTGTTTTTTTTTTCTATTTCTTTATCTCTCTAGATGTAGATTGGCGCAAGGTGTCCATGAATCATTTTTCTAGCAAGTTTTGAGGCCATGCCATTTGCTTGTTAAGAACAACAATATCTTTGCCAACAGTGTCAGGTTCTGGTGCAAGCTTAAGAGGAGTGTTGCCTTCTTTGTCTACGGCATGTTGATTGGCCCCCCTGAAATAATGTGCAATTTCTTTCAGTAAATTTTCTGAGTAAGTATGAACACAATATTTGAGATATAATACACGATGGGAAAGTTATCATGGAAACTGAAGTTTGAAAGGCACGTTAAGTAGTATAAAATATAAATGCAATATTCCTCATGGGATGATGATAAAAATAATGCGTGAGCCTACACAAAAGTAATGTAATAGAGAATTGCTGGCCTTTTATAAAAAGAAGAAGAAGAGAGAATTGCTGGCTATTTGATGATCATTAGGTGACTTCGGACATAGAAGTCCAATGACTAAAAACATAAGGGGTGTATGGAAAAAAAAAATGGGGCCACCTAAGAAACCTTCCAAAATAAATATACCTTGTAATAAGTACTTTTGCAGTTGCTTTCTTCCCTCTCATAATGCAGTAATGTAGTGGTGTCCTCCCTCTGGAATCAATAGCATTTAAATCTGCCCCATACTGTAGGAGCAGCTCTACCATTGCATCATCACTAGCTAGGCATGCAAGGTGAAGCACACTAGAACTATCTTGTATGTCCTCCACTAGTCGAGTTTTACTTTCTGATGATTTGTTTGGATTAATTGAAGAAGGCACGTTGGAAGAAAAACCTGCACAACAATTCATTATTCTAATAGGACTTCCTGCTTTTTCAACTGCAAAAACTTTCCAGTATTTTGGGGATAAGAAGATATACCATACAATGCATCCCCACCAATAGCATTGACATCCACATCTGACTTGACAATGTGCCGGTACACTGCTTTCATGTCATTGGCACTGATGCTTTCTGCCACCTGTTGTGCCGCCGAAAGGAGACGGTTGTTATAGGTTATCCGGCGAACAAAGACTTTCGCAGCATACTGCAACAAGAGAAACCATCAAGTTCTATCTCCCAGACATTCAAGTAATACTTCAACAATAAGATTCCTTTCAGCCACTAGAAGTTTTTAATCAAGGGAGAAAAAGTAAACTTATCTTAAGTATAAATATGAAACAACATAGAGTTACCAAATACTTGTTCACAGTAAATAAAAAATGAGGAAGAAAAAAAGGGTAGACATTCATCCTCTTAGTCTTAGGTGTCTAAAAGGTTCATTTCATCTCCCTGGATAGGAAATGGCATATAATTTTTATTACCTTTGCATGAATGAACCTCTCCTTTAGTGAAATAGGATCATCATGTGCTGGTTTTCTCGCATGAAATAACTTTTTGGGTGTCTTGGATGAACTACATTGCAGGGTCCGTGTTAGTGAAAGTTTAAACAGTTAATCCCATCAATATTGGCAAAGCTTACCCATCAGGAGTGTCATCAGTTTGCGAAGTACTTGATGAATGCAACAGTTCCTCCCAAACTGAGTTTGCAAAGAGATTCCCCACTGACTGAAACATGGTTAAGACAGAGGAATCCCATACTTTTACATCAAGTGTTAGCGATCTTACCTGTGAAAAAAATGTTAACTCACCTTAGTTGCAAATGTGAGGATTGAAAACAGAAAAGCCTTTTGTTTTCACTTCTAATAATAAAAGAAGTACTATACTGTCTATACAGAAATTTACTAAAAATCTTGTGTTCAATTTAAAAACAAATAAGAAAAAAATATATGAACAACTTAAATTTGATAAAATTATAGCATACTCTTAAGTATGCAACATCAATTACTTACTTTTGATATATGTACACCAAGATTACGGTGAACACCGGAACATTCAATGCATATAAGGATGCCAAGGTTTAAGGATGCCCAGTCTGGTTCAGGTTTACCACAATCAGCACATTTGTCATTCCCGCTAACCTTTCTAAGAACATAAATTGGCTTTTCATTTTTTATACTCTGCTTATTCTTCTGCAAGTCTTCAGATGACATAGAATCCCCACTCACTGCATGATCATCATCTGGAGAACCTTGTAACAAAAAAAGCTTGCTGGCAGAGTAACAATCACTGCTTTCTGAGTCATCTGGCTGTCAAATAATTGTTTTATAATTATAGTAGTCACGATTAATACAGGCATCAGAGGATGCATTTAAAAGACTTTTGCTAAAGAATTGGTTAAGGAACATTTAATGTCATTGAAACCTTCAACTAGGCAAGACATTTGATGAGAAATGCAAGATGCTTCAGAAAAAAAAGTCTAGTATTGTGTTGGTGACTAAAAGTTTCCCCACACTATAATTGTACATTTGTACATGTTTGTCGGTGTAATTTTTTTTAGGTTAAATTAATTTGTAAGTCCTTGAATTATTTGGAAATTTTTAAATAAGTCCTTACTTTAAAAGTTTGTAACTGTGTCCCTTAAGTTATAAATCATTTTTAATCGAGTCCGTAGCCGTCAAGTACATAGACTTAGCTGAAAATTTTCAAATAATTCAAGAACCCTTTGAATAATTAAATTAGTGACCTGATCCTTAAACTATTTGAAAGTTTTCAATTAGATTCTTGGAGTTTAATTTCTGTGCACTATCAGTGTAAAATATTTTATATTATCAATCAATTAGAAATTTTTATTGCTATAACTTTTAAAATAATTATTGTAAAAGTCAACAAACTTACCATATATGACAATTTGTGATTAGATAACAGTGTAAAAACCCTTTACTTTGTTAGTACATAAACTATTTACTCTAGATTCTTATACTTGACTACAGAACCTCAATGGGATCTTGACAAAACCTTTGTCAATAATTCAATTAAACATGATTTATAAGTTTAGGGACGTAATTACACACTTTTTGAGTACAAGAACCTATTTAAAATTTTCAAATAATTATGGAACTTACAAATTGATTTAACCTTTTCTTACACTTTATCCAATCATGAGTTATTAAAGAATTTAACCTT
Organism: Spatholobus suberectus; assembly: GCA_004329165.1. Classification (NCBI taxonomy): domain Eukaryota; kingdom Viridiplantae; phylum Streptophyta; class Magnoliopsida; order Fabales; family Fabaceae; genus Spatholobus; species Spatholobus suberectus. The sequence continues at coordinate 67,823,509 of CM014729.1, forward strand.
TCATATAGATGTTATCAAAGTTAAATTCTTTTGGAGTAAATAATGTATGCATTAACAGCGTAAAGAAATTTTACATTGTCATTCAATTACAAAATATCATTTATGATAAGTTTGTTAACTTTTATAATAATTACTTTAAAAGTCATACTAATAATGATTTCTAATTGGTTGATAGTAAAATTTTTACACTAGTCAGTACATAAAAATTAAACTCATTCTTTTAACAGTGTAATGGATGATAATGCCAAGATTTTTTGCAGGTAAACAAAAGTAAAAGAAAAATATATGATGTACCAGTGTCTGTGCACTCAATAAGGAGGCAATTACACCAGTTATCTTTTCCATCCAATCCATCTGGTCCAGGGCATTTTCTGCCTGCATTATTTTGCCTTAAGTGAGGAGATAGAGACGTAATGATAAAATGCCTAAGTACATGTCACTAATGTTTGGAACGAGTACCTGCAATGTATAAATCTTTGATGGTGAAATAATCCTGAAGCAGAACCTTAAATCTGACTGTTCAGCATCAATCTTGATTGTTGATGTGAGCAGGTTCACTGTATGACGTGCTATAGATTTTTCATCAGGGAGAATAAGTCCATGGTTATGTGAAGACAGCAGGCGACTCAAAATTCCAGCACTATTATCAGTGGCACAATTTCTGTGTAAAGATGACTGATTGCCACCCTGCTCAAAGTGATGAAATTGAAATGAGCATTACCTAGCTAGCTTAGAGAGTGTACTAATACTTGGTTTTAGTAGCATACTTACATGTAATCCATTCCACGGTTTGCGAAAGTAGTAAAGCGTTCCACAACTATCAAGAATGAAATACCTTCTCTTCCAGCCACCCCTCAAATTTGAGGATCGTTTAGAGAGATATCCTTGCCGAATGATTTGAACCTAAAGTAGTGCAGATGGAGAGATCAATGGATAGGACTCAGAAATGAAAACTTTATAGAATGAAGTGAGTATGTAGAGAAAGAGTGAAACATCATCATGTCCTTGAATAAATACCCTTCCATTTTCAGCAGATTCTGTAACAGCATCTGCCACTTTATTTGATATCCTAGAAAAAGGCTGCACTTGAACCACATCTCTACAGGGATTCAAGGACAACATACTTCCATGATGAACATATTTTTTGTTCTCCAGCATTCTTTCACAAAGACTAATCTGTTCCTCATTGTAACTTTCCCTTGCCTTTTGTGTATAAGCCAAAACCTGCAACATGTCAGATACAAGAGAGGAAATATTCCATTCAGTAAATAAATCAGGAGTGATTATTATATTTTCAAATCCACAGTTTTGCTCAACATGTCATTGTGGTTGTGCTGATGGATTTCACATCTCAGATAATCCTAGAGTTTGAGTTTTGAGGAAGCACATTATACTTAGCATTTTGAATGTATTGTTCTAAGACATATAATCAAAAGTAAACTACATCTATTATCCAAGTATCCGCAGAGAAAAAAGTTTTTTTTTCATATCTTCAATAAAGTTAAAAGCAAAAGAAGTAAAGAATAAATAGCAAGACCTCGATAATGAAAGGCTCCAGCTCATGTAATAGCTGATATCCCTGCAAGGGAAAGAATTTTTAGAAACATCACAAGTGCAATATTACATATTGAAAATGCCATATATAACTGTGTCATATACCTGTCGATAATACCGAAGATGAGCATCCATAACTCCGGTGACAGCATCCAAAAACTCAAATCTCTTCTTGGCCTCAACATTATGAAGAGCACTGACCTATGATAGAAGATGAAATATGTTCTGTAGTTAAGAGCTAAGTTTATACATTTCATCCTATTCAAAGCAGCGTATCTTGTTCAACTTAGATTACCAGATTGAAACGAGCTTCCTCAAATGAGGTTCTTGCATTGTGCAATTCCTGGAATGTCTCTCTATCAAGTTAGATTAAAAAGATCATGGTAACCCATGACAAGCTGAGACAATATTCATGAACAAAAATGCCAAAGCTACATGAAGTACCTCTTCTACGACAGCGGCAACATCCATCCTAGTGCTTTTTCTCAACGACATAAACTTCTCACGTGCCTGTAGCATCAAATCAACGTTGTAATTGTGTTAAGAAAAAGAGATAGGCCAATGAACTTTCAATATATCTAATTTGTTTTTTAAATGCCCCTGAATTTCTTCCTGGGTTTAGCAATATTGAATTTACACATGCATCTTACTCCTTGGAATTTCTTCAAAAGAGTTACTAAAAATTCAAGCTCAAACTGAACCTTGAACTATTGCCACTAGAAATTTTGAGTAAATCGTAGAACTAATTCATCTACCAAACGGAGAATTATCAGGATGTAATGGTCAGAGAAATCTAGAAATATGGCTCCACCTTCTGCCTCTCTCCTTCACTAATCACACTTATAACTATACCAAATAAATATTACAATCCAACACTACAAGAACTATTAAATTAACACTGAACATCCAAAAACAACTAATTAGCATTAATACTTCTTCTCATGTAACAATTTCCATTTCTCAAGACTTATACACATGCAGTAGAAGAATGGGAAACCATTATACTGTGCAATTTTTGTAAGCAATTTAGAAGCACCTGATCATGTACAAGGGAAGCTTTCTCAAAACGCCTTCGAGCTTCCTGCAAGCATCAATTGAAGCATTGAAAGTGAAAAAGAAATTACAAGTCTTCTGAAGGCAATAATTGTTTTGTAGAATATAAGAAAATCAACTCTCAGGAGCATTATCCTTTTTGAAAGTGTTGTCAATTTTAAAACTGAATTCCATCAGTGGTAGTTTTTAATTTACTGTCCATAGCTTTAACTGATAGTCTTGTAGTGAGTTATTTCATCGCAGCCATGATTTTATTACTTTAAGTTCTTAATTTGTCTAATTAAACCAATAAAATATACATCCTCCGCACTATTAATTATATTTAAAACATTTAAAAAATTTCTGCTACTCACGATGTACCTTGACATCAAGCATATCGACGTTCAGCATGTTTAGTAACCGGTCATTCAGCATGTGCTCCGCCTAAGAAGTCACATTAAGTAGAGTCAGCTTAGCAATAGCAGTTATAACAACTGTTTCTGATATACTCAAAAACCTTAAAAAAAAAAAAGGGGATTTTTCAACAACATCATCTTGTAGTCTAATCCAATTTATTAGAAGGATGCATAAATAGTCAATGAGAACCCAGACATATCCTTAGATCTGACAAAAACAAAGGCTTCAGTTTTACAAAGTCTAAAAAGACTGGAAAGCCACAAGTTTAACCACTGGTCTAGCCTAAATACAAGAATACATGCAGTGCTGAAAAATAAGACACTGAAAAAATTAGACAAATCATTACCTGTGACCGAAGAAGCTCCTTGTATGTACTGATTTCTCTCAAAGCAATAGCAAATTTGGTCATAACAGGTCCTGATAATACCAACACAAAGTTTATCAAAATTACTAGCAAAAAAGAAAATACACACACACACACACACACACATATATATATATATTTGTTGAATATTCGAAGAAAGCATGATGGTTAAAAAAGCATGGGATAGCATGCTCTAGATTAGAATATTTGGAGTATTTGACCACATTATGCAAGGAATTTTAGAAGTTCCTTTAACGGCCTAAACATATCATGCACAGAACTGGAGTATATGCATCTAGTAACAATATATGACTTGTTATGCTCAACCTAAACTTTTCAAGTTAGCTCAGGGCCCATATATATATATATATATAGCTCAAGAAATAACCTCAAAATACAATAAGCAGCAAGCATACGACAAAGAAAATCATTTAGGTTCATATACAAGTTTATTTTGTAAGAATTAAAAGGCAATAGGAGGTAAGAGATCAACAAGACTTACCTCCCAAAGTTACAAATAGAGGATCACTATGCCCTCCTCCAAAACTTTCAAGGGCACTTGCAAATGCGATGTCTCCATCATATGCCTCTCCAAGCCCTTCCCTATTATTATAAATATAAAGTATTATTTGACGCAAAAATTTATATAATTATAAAATACTGATAATCAAACTAATTTATACAAGTTATGAATGCTAGGAATATCCAAAAATTTCTCTTGAATTATCAAGAACTGTTTAGTTGTTGAGATTTAAGGTTTAAGCAAAATCCTTCTGGAGAAAACAGTCCCAAAATATATTGTCACGCTTCTAAGTAATATGATTCCACTACGTAACCCCACATCAATTACTAACAGAACACAAATGAGGCTACGGAGAAAACAGTCTCTAAAGTGCAAAAAGTTCAATAATAAAAAACAATGGCATGGAAAACCCACGTGTACTTTCGGCATCCTTTGTAGAACTTCATACATCTCGAGCGTAACGATTCCGAACTCTCTTCCATGCACTGGAGCTGCATCCACACCCATAAGCACATTACCAAACCAACCGTGCATATAAAAACACATGCATGACCCTCCTAAACGACAATGAATGAACCATGCAAATAAACAACACCAATATTCACCACATGCATGCGTACGTAACAGGAACGTAACACCATTGTTCTTTAATATGTATATTTTTTCAAAGCACCCCAACGCCGAGAAACGATAATAATTGTTAGACATTGAACAGGAAAAAGAATACACAGAACAGAACCTGTTGCCGGAACATGGGCGAGTCGTTGATTTTTGAGAAATTCATTTTCAAAAAATGATGTTTATGAATATTTTTTCTTTGTTGTTGTTGTTGTTCGTCTTCTTCTTCTTTTGTTTTGCGGGAAAAGTCTAATTCTAACAGTTTGAGAGAGAGAAAAGAAGGATAAAAAAACAGATAGGTATTTGTTTGTTTAGTTTTTGTTAAAATTAATTAATGTTATTTAGAGAGCGCATTTAAAGGTTTGAAGCCGTGGTTGCGATTTTTCATGTCTGTCGCTGGAAGTCATAATTGGCCTTTTTATTTTCTCTCTCTAGACACACCGTGTCACACTCACAACACAACTAAACAACATCTGGTTTTTACTTTGACCATCTATTTTTTCACTCCTTCAAGATACAGACCGTTCCAACCCTGTGTTTTGGTTTCACACTTTTTAAAAAATATATAAAATTTCTGTTATTTTAGTTATGAGATTGTCTCATCTATCTCAAATAAAATGGCATTAAACAATTTTATTAAAAATAATTGGTATAATTGTTTATGCTATATTAATTATTTTTAAGTATATGAAAAATTACACTAATTATTTTTGATAAGATTGTTTAACTCTATTTTTATTTAGATAAATTAGACAACTTTTTTAGTTATATAGATTAACTACAGGGGGAAAACAAATTTTCCCATTTATGTATATATTTAATTTAATTTCTTTTTACCGACATCCATTCCAAGTTTCAACGAACAAAAACGAGGGTCTTGTGGGCCCATGCACATGCACGTGCATATATATATATATATATATATACATATATATACACGCAAAACGCGTTTCTGTGTTTGTGGGGCACTACACTACTTACACACAGTTAATGTACTGTCTTCACAATTTTGAGCTGAGCCTGTACTAGAGCTGTAGCTTTCCAAAGGTTTCTGATTATTTCAGAGTTCTTCATTTCCCTTGAACTTTCATCTTCTCCCTATTCATAAACATTATTTTCATTTTTGAAGTCGGTGCATGCCAATGAATAATTGTTCTGGCACATGCAACTCTAGTGGATGTTGGGATATGTATCCTGAAGCCAAGGAGAGTATCAAAGGGTTGAGTCAGAAGAAGGTGGAGGCTCTTCAGGAGAAGTGGGTTGCTGCAATCATGATGCATAATGAGGAGTACACTGGTGCTAGGCAGAAGTTACTTAATGCCCAGTTACTATACCCAGAACTTGATAACATTAATCTTATGCTGACCATATGTCAGATATTACTGCTTGCTTCCAGTGTGAGGATATCAAATAGTGAGATTGGTTTTCATTACATTCTTGATATAATATATCCCTCGGCCACTTGTTCTGATGCTATACGTAATCTCCATGATCTTGTCACCTCAATAAATAATGTAAAAGATGAGTTTCCTGGAGCTGAGTTAGCTCTAGAAATTGTACAGAATGCATTGACCTTGCTTTCGGATAGAGAAAAGCATTCTCATCATGGTTTTAGGCATGACAATGATCTTATTTCTTCCATTGAGATTTCTGCTTCCATTTCAGAAAGGTGCAGTGGCAGCTCAAATCCTGATGTTCCACTCGAACAGGGAATTTTGGAGGAATCCATTGAAGTGGATATTAGTGAGAATACTTTGTGTGTTGGGAAGTTCCTATCAGGAGATGATTTTGCCACTGGTCAAGTTTGGGCAATTTATTGTGGGAAGGATATGATGCCTCGTCAATATGCTCTAGTAAATAGTGTGGTTTCTGACAGGCAAGTTTGGGTAACAATTTTAGAACCCGAACTAGTTCATGAAGATGATAAAAAATGGAGAGAAAATCTACGGATTGCTTGTGGAACATTTAAAGATGGCAATAGCAATGTCATGCTGGATATGTCACAATTCTCCCATTTAGTCAAGTATGAGCAAGGTACAACAAGGCCACACTATATGATTTATCCCCAGAAAGGTGAGATTTGGGCAATGTACAAGAATTGGAATAGAAAATGGGGGTACACTGATTATGAAAAAAGTCAATATTGGATGGTAGAAATCATTTCAAATTTCTCTGGAAAAAATGGCATTGAAGTAGCCAAACTTGAAGAGGTACAGAATTGGCTAACATTTTTCCGCAGGCAAAGGCACGAGGGAGTTGATCTATCTCGTACAATTTGTGAAACAGAGATGCTAAGTTTTTCTCATCAGGTTTTAGCTTACAGAGTGCCTGGAATTGAAAGATATGGCATACCTGAGGACACCTGGCATCTTGAACCCAGTGCTATACCTCATAAGCAAAAAATATGATTGATTCCCAAGCTCGGCCAGTAGGGGTCCAATGTTGTTCCATTATATTGAGCACCAGGTGAGCTTCCAAGTACCTTAACTGCTGCCTCTAACACACACTATTATGGAAACGCATTGTGATGTCTTAATTAGGATTTAGCTAGAAAGAAATGTAAAGATAAGAAACAAGAGTTACTGCAGATTTCCAAGAGACATGCTAATCTAGCATTAGTGCTCCAGACAAGTAGGTTGCTGAAATGCAATATGCTATGCCAAGGGCATTTGCTTTTTATGTTAAAGCTTCTGTAACAACTATAACTGAATCTGATTGTCGGACATTTGTAATTGTTGAACATGATCAGGCAGCGGTGACTAGATCAAATTTCGTTGTTGATTCTAACCTATTATTGTTTGTATCAGTATTATGACTGTTTTGTGTAAACTGAATGTATAATTGCAAATATGCCGTGAGAAACTCAATCTTCCTAATCCCGCATCAATAAGTGATATCTATATATAACACTATATCAATAGATATTAAAAAGTAAACGAATGGGGGAACGGGGGAAAGAAAACAGAACAAAAATTGAAGACATATAAACAAAATAATGTTTGTGATTGCATAAGTCAAAGGCAATCTTAATATATTTCAACTTTCATGGTGGTGATTAAGGATTGAGAAATTTGGAAGATCATAGTTCCAATCTCTTTAAACCACAAATTTCCATGGTACAGTGTAAGATAATGCAATGACATAAAGAGGAGTGTTTGGTGAAATTAGTTTTAGTCTCTGGAGAAAGAGTTCGGCAAAATTAGTTTAATTAAAACCAGTAGCCTTAAACTCCAATATGCCTATGCTCATTATTGCACTGGTACGCGTGTTCCCTCGACATTTCTCGGCATTGCTCTTTTGGCCATGGAAAACTCTTAAATTTGGAATTATGCAATCCATCATGCTCTAAAGCAACATTATAAATTTCTGTTTTGCAACGTGTGCAGTGCCCCTTCTAAAATTTTTGTTTTGTTGCATTTGAGATTTTGATATGATCATCAAGCTCCATTTGGAATTATGCAATCCATCATGCTTTAGAGCAACATTAAAAATTTCTGTTTTGCAACGTGTGCAGTGCCCCTTCCAAAATTTCTGTTTTGTTGCATTTGAAATTTTGATCTGATTATCAAGCTACATTTATCCTAATATAGGATGTAAAATTAGCCTTGTATATTGTAATTATATCTAGATTTCCAGTTATAAATATCACAATGGCACAAAACGCCTCCTGCTGAATTTCTAGTCATTCAAGTAACACTACACTAAATCTGCGAAATTGATGCATTTCCACATGCAAAGTTTGACATTAGGCCATGCACCTCGATTCTAATAATATTATCGACCTACAATTCCTTTTCTGATCAATGGGACAACCCACGCTTATAACAAAATAGTTGAAGGAATACAATCTCTCCCCTGAAAATTTCTTATTATCTATTCTAGACCACCCAAAATTCATTTATCGACACCCCAGTTATAAATACCAGATCAGTTATAAGAAAAAAATTAATTTGAAATACTAGAAACCTAATACAGGATAATCATCCAAATATTCTACTCATGAAGCCGCCCTTTTGTTTTCTGTCCTTCTTCATCCTGTGATCAATAGGTGGGAATTCAATGTTGTTATAAGCAAGGTCCAGCACAATAGGATTGCGGGAAATAGCCTGGAAAGCTGGGGGGAAGGCCGCAATGCGTGGAGCATGTTTCACGATTGAATCACCCACGGCAGACTCATAAACATCAAGGTTCTCAAGAAGGAACTTCACTAACTGAAACAAGGTGCAGATATGCGTCAAAAAACAAGAGAAAGTTCATGTGAATACTCTTGTCTAGTCAGATTTTACAAATGGGAAGTCAAAACCTTCCAATAATATAGGATGACCAAAAGAAACCAAAAATGGATCACAAGTAAAAGTACGTGGAAAGAGAGAACAAGCGAATGGTACAAGTACCGGCTCAGCTCCGGTCAAAGAAATATTCGAGACCCTTTCTGATAGATTCTCTTGAACCCTCTTCTCCTCCACAATACCCAAGGCATGCTCTATACAACTGTTAGATCTGCATTCATTGTGCAAGTCCTCTAACTCTTTCATCATATTCTGCCAACTCCAAACATGAGGGGAAAATTTAAAGAAAGCAAATGCAGCAGCTATCAAATCAAACATGATGCTTGACAAATATTGCTATGAATTTAAAAATATGAATCTAAATCAGCAGTCATTAACCCACAAAGTTACCATCATAAGTTTCAACAGACAATATATTCGAAATTCAACTCGAGAAATGAAAAGTTTCCTTTTGCAACAAAGGTCAACATATGACATTAATAGAAGGAGACAAAAGTTAATAACAGTTGTCTCTCACAACTTGTTGACAAATGTTCTCTGTAATGTATATGTAATCAGGAAAACCACAAAATAGAGTGACCCAAACCAAATTTCAGAGCCCCAAATTAGCCTAAGGTGATTGGGGGGAGGGGGGGGGAATCACAATGCAAACATTGCTAGTAACATTGATCAGTGAGGTGTCCACTAACCTTATCACAAAAATAAGGTAATTATGCTTTTTTTTGTACATATGTAAATTTTGCTTTACACCCTGAAGTTTTTGGAGAAATAAGCTTTAGTGCACCAACTTTTAAATCCTATATTTTACACCCATCAAGTTTCAAAAGCATACATCACGGTTAAAAAGAGGATGAAGTGTATGTTAAAAAGAGGATGAAAGGGTAAAATTACCTTATTATCACCATTTAACATTTTAAACTTTCTCAGGGCATCCTCTGCCAAACTGCGAGCATGACAATACAGAGCATATGCTTCAGGCCTCTTTCCAGCCATGCTGTATGACTTTGCCACATAAAAGCACCTGCAAGCGGTCACGGGCATGTTATTTAACGAAGTAAAATCCCCTTAAATCCAAGCAATCAATTATAGGAAGCATGAGTTAAAGAGCTAGTACAGATTTGGCTGTTCCAGCAGCACAGCAACCACTTATCTAACTACCATCAAAACCAAACCCCCTCCCACATGCCCCTCAAAAGAGGTGGGCAAACTTGCTTCCACAAACCCAAACACTAAAGAAACTAGTATTGCATAAAAAATTGCAGCTAACCAATGAGTAAACCATCAATAAACTTCTTTCTGAAGCACGTCATACGTTCAATGATACAAATACAAGAATTCAAAGAACGGGAAAACTGTAAATAACTATGATACAATAAAAGCAATAATTTCTGAACCCTTCTTTTTGGGTGAAAAAGAAAGACAAATGGAAGAATATGAACTTTTTGATACTTCAGTAAACGCACAAAACCTATAAAATGATAGCTGGATTGAAAAAATGTCTGCCATTCTTGACAAAACAAGAAAACAATTCTGAATGCTTACATAAATCAAAATTTTCTAGAATATATTCAAAATATAGAAATGCTCTTGTGTGGTTATACTCAAACCATTACTAAGATAAGTGATCATTAAATAGTATAATTATCAATGGGGATGAACAGAAAGGCTATTTTTGTGAATACAGAAGCCTCGGCATGATTTTGGTATAAAGAATTTTTTTTTTTGGAAAATATTAAATTATAATTAGGCGTGCAAAAATGATAGGAATAAGAGAAGCCAACCTACAACCAACATTCAAGAGTAAAATAGAGAAAATTCACTTTGATCAATGAAGATTACAAAAAGTAGCCACTTAGTACTCAAACACTAATCCCAGTGCACCCAGACAATCACCCTGTTGTCAGGCTGCAACATGGGCTAATCAGGTTTAGAACCTATTAGTAAGAATCTAAATGCTTTAGTCTCTCTAAAAGGGTTTTTTTTTTCCCCTGGCTATAAAATAAAGGTTTGTTGTGTTAAAAATCATAATCATATATTTTGTATTTATTATATAGCGGTTTATAGACAACTCATATCTAGTTTATAGGAAACTCATATATGATTTAGAGGAACAAAATCTCCTTTAATTATGTGCATATATTGTAATAAGTCTATATAAACCTAGTTCCGTGGTGTAATTCAAACACACAAATTCACTTAATATATTCTCTCATTTTTTCTCTTTAACATGTTGAATGGGCATTTATTTTTCAGAATAAAAAAGTATATTCTAACAATAGTATTCAAGGTAGAAAAAGTTGGTATACAACTCTGTGTGTGTGCACAATAGGAAAAAATTGCTCCAATGAAACAAACCTTTCTGCTCGAAAAGCCAAAGTTTTGCACGCACACTCTTCAGCAAAGCTCACTTCTTCTAGCTTTTTATCCCTTCCTGAACTGACTAAATCAGAAAGGTCAGCTGTATTCTGCAAAATACACAGTCCAGACCATCATTGTCATTCCATCTGAGGAAGATAACAAGAAAAAGACACAGCAACTTGTAGGTTCTCTTTCCACAAGCGAAAACATATTTAATTAATGTACGTATACAAACAAAATCATGGATGTCAACCTGTAGCAAGAGATCATATAAGCGAACTAGTTCCTCAGGTTTGGTGAGTTTCTCATTTTTATCATCACGACGCCTAGCAAGCTTACTTTTTGCAACCTTAGCCAATAAGAGGTTGCGTTCAATGGTTCTTTCTCCTAATACGGCACTGATTGCCTTATCAAGACCATTTAAGTCATCTTTCACACTTTCTGCACTTCCTGCAGTGGCCTAAAATAAATGAAATATTAAAAATAGATAAAAAAAATTGGTGCCTTATACGGAAATGTAAAACCAAAGGGCAGAGAGAACTCCCACTCTCTAACAAGTAAAAGAAGATCTTATTGATAACAAAAAATCAACAGAAAGAACATCAAGTAATTTTCCATACCAAATCAGTTCGAATGTAGCCTCTGGCTTCGTGATAAGCAGAAAAGATTTTGTCAAAAATAACAAGTCTTTTGTCTGCTGGAGATGTATCTGCAAAGGGACCATGTATGTCTTTCTCCGACTCCTGAGCTGAGAAAATTACTCAAATAGTAAAATTACTTGATATCATATGAACTGTACAGAATTAAATAAAAAAATAAAGGTTAAATTACACTGTAGGTCCCTATAGTCTTGCTGAATTTTAAGTCTAAAGTCTGACCCTGACATCCTCATGACTTAACAATTTTGCACCATGTCAGCAAAATATACTCTGTACATGGATTTAAACTCTCCACATTAGCTAAGTAAGATTTTCAAAATAAATCACCAAAAGGGGCACCATGGATGTCAATGGAGGTATACATGTCAGAAGTAAAAGTTGGTTCAGACCAAAAAATAAATAAATTATTGGCCAAACAATATTGCCATAAATGAGTTGCTTCACATTGACAATGAAAATGAAGTACATTACTTAAATAATTGAAACAAAAATAGCACACTAACAAGTGCCCACAACCAACATTTTCAACTTATAACAAAGGACTTGTCCAGAATTTGGATTACCACTTGCATCCAAAGGGTAAAAAGGGTAACTTATAACTGATCACATTATATGCCATCTAGGCAATATTGCAATCAATTAGCTTTATCGCAGCACCCTTGTGACAGAAATAGCATAGAGAGAAAGGAATCTCAAGTGGATCAGTAAATTCCATTTTGCAGAGTGAAAAAAGAGACAGAATTAAGTGGATTCTGTTGAAAGTGTGCCTATAATAGCTGCCGCAACGTGGGATGTTTTTCCTAATTTTTAGGAGTTTGTTTTCTGCTGTTAACATTTCAAAATTTAGGAGTTATTATTCTGTTTTTTGAATTTGAAATGATGCTGTCATTATGCCTAAAAATCAGGGGATGTATCTGATACAGTTTGAGCTCTCTATATGGAGCCTTTTTTAATAAAAATATCTGTAGCTTCCTCCCTGCATGTTACTTTTCTCTCTGCTCTTATAAACAAAAAGCAACAAATTGGTAACAGAGCCCTTATCTTTGAGGGATCTGTGAATTGAAAGAAACCATAATGGAGGGAGATACATCATACACACCCGGTCCACCACCAATTTTTGATGGTGAGGAGTACGAGTTATGGGCTGCAAGGATGACTACTCATCTTGAAGCATTGGATCTTTGGGAGGCAGTAGAAGGCGTGTTTGAGTTACCTGCAAATCCTACTGTGGCTCAGATGAAGAATCACAAAGAGAGAAAGACAAAAAAGGCTAAAGCTAAAAATTGCCTTTTTTCTGCTGTGTCAAAAATAATATTCACAAGAATTATGAACTTGAAGTCTGCCAAAGACATTTGGGATTATCTCAAATCAGAATATCAAGGTTGTGAAAGAACCAAAGGCATGCAAGTTCTCAACTTGGTCAGAGAATTTGAGATGCAGAGCATGAAGGAGATAGAAACTATCAAAGGCTATGCTGACAGGCTGTTAAGCATAGCAAATAAAGTGCAACTTCTCGGTAAAGACTCTCCTAACGAAAGAATTGTGCAAAAAATTCTAGTCACTATTCCTGAAAAATATGAATCCAAGATATCAGCATTGGAGGAGTCCAAAGACTTGTCAAACATCACCTTGGGAGAATTGATAAATGCTCTACAGGCACAGGAGCAAAGAAGAATGATGAGACAAGAAGAGGCAGTACAAGGTGCTTTTAGTATAAAAGCACAAAATTCAAGAGGTGGTAAAGACAAGAAGAACAACAGATGGAGGAACAAAAAAACTGAATGCTCCAACAAGCAGCAAGATGAGACTTTTCCTCCTTGTCCACATAGCAAAAAGACAAACCATCCTCAAAGAAGATGCTGGTGGAGGCCAGATGTCAAGTGCAATAAATGTGGCCAGATGGGACATGTAGAACGAATCTGCAAGTCTAAACCGGAGGAGGCAAAGGTGACTATAGAGCAACAAGAAGATGAGCAACTCTTTGTTGCAACATGCTTTGCTACAAGCAACAGTTCCAGTGATTCATGGTTAATAAACAGCGGATGCACAAACCATATGACCAATGACCAGAAGCTTTTTAAAGAGCTTGACAAAACCATCGTTTCTAAAGTAAAAATTGGAAATGGTGATTTCATCTTAGTCAAGGGAAAAGGGACCATTGCTATAGAAAGCTTAACAGGTTTGAAATATATCTCTGATGTCTTATATGTACCTGACATTGATCAAAATTTGCTTAGTGTTGCACAGCTTGTTGAAAAAGGCTTCAAAGTCATATTTGAAGACAATTGGTGTTTGATCAAAGATGCAAAAGGCAAAGACGTATTCAGGGTGAAAATGAGAGCTAAAAGCTATGCTCTAAATCTGATGGGGGAGGAGCAAATAGCTTTTTCAAGCATGACCAACAATGTTGAACTGTGGCACAAAAGACTCGGACATTTTCACCTTGTTGGACTTCTATACATGCAGAAACATGCCTTGGTGAAAGGTGTGACATTGCTTGAAGACAAGATGGCTGATTGCGTGGCTTGTCAATATGGCAAGCAAATTAGAAGACCATTTCCTCAAACAACATGGAGGGCAACACACAAGCTGCATCTGATACACACAGATGTTGGAGGACCTCAGAGAGTATCATCCTTAAATGGTAATAAATACTATATTACATTTATTGATGATTATACCAGATTTTGTTGGATTTACTTCTTTAAATCCAAGACTGAGGTTGCTAATATTTTCTGGAAATATAAAGCATTGGTGGAGAATCAAAGTGGTTGCAAGTTACGTACAATAAGATCAGATAATGGGAAAGAATATGTAAACAACACCTTTGACAAATTTTGTAAAGAAGCTGGCATCAAGCACCAACTCACTGTACCCTACACCCCACAACAGAATGGTGTAAGTGAGAGAAAAAATAGAAGTATCATGGAGATGACAAGGTGCATGCTGCATGAAAAGGAGTTGCCAAAGAAGTTGTGGGCAGAGGCTGCAAACACTGTAGTATTTTTGCTAAATAGGCTGCCAACCAGAGTTTTAGACAGAAAAACCCCATTTGAAGCCTGGTTTGGGTACAAACCAGATTTACAAAATCTAAAAATCTTTGGTTGTGTTTGTTTCTCTTATGTTCCGCAGGTTAAAAGGGACAAGCTTGAAAAAAAGGCAGAACCTGGAGTTTTCATTGGATATAGCAGCACTTCCAAAGCTTATAGAATCTTTCAACCACAAAATGGAAGAATTCTTATAAGCAGAGATGTCAAATTCATGGAGGACAAACAATGGAGCTGGGAGGAATCAATAAAGAAAGATCTACTAGAAATTCCTCAACAGGTTGATGATGATATTGATGATGTTCCAGTAAGAGGTACAAGGCCCTTAGCTGAAATTTATGAAAGAAGCAATGTTGCTGTCCTAGAACCTGCAGAGTTCAAAGAAGCTGCGAAGGATGACAAATGGATTAAAGCTATGGAGGAAGAGCTTAGAATGATTGAAAAAATGACACGTGGGAGTTGGTGGACAGATCGCAACACAAACAACCCATAGGAGTCAAATGGGTTTATAGAACCAAACTTAATGCAGATGGTTCTATAAATAAATACAAGGCCAGATTAGTAGTGAAAGGATATGCTCAAGTGTTCGGGGTAGATTTTTCAGAAACATTTGCCCCAGTTGCACGCCTTGATACAATCAGAATGCTGCTTGCTTTGACTGCACACAAAGGATGGAAGGTTTACCATTTAGATGTAAAATCTGCCTTCTTAAATGGTTATTTACAGGAAGAGATACTTGTGGAGCAGCCAGAGGGATTTCAAGTCAAAGGACAAGAGGAGAAGGTTTACAAGCTAAGGAAGGCCTTGTATGGTCTTAAACAGGCCCCGAGGGCCTGGTATGGAAGAATTGATGATTATCTTCAACACCTTGGATTTGTTAAAAGTCCAAGCGAAGCTACATTATATGTGAAACTGGTAGGCACTGATTTAATCATAGTTTCTATCTATGTTGATGACCTACTTGCGACAGGCACTGATGAACAACTGATAATGGAGTTCAAAGCTGAAATGCTCCAAGTATTTGAAATGACAGATCTTGGTTTGATGTCCTTTTTTCTGGGAATGGAAGTAAAACAAGATCATGATGGAGTCTTTATATGCCAAAAGAAGTACGGAAAGGAGATACTCAAAAAGTTCTGCATGGAGGATTGCAAAAGCACTACCACCCCAATGAATCAGAAGGAAAAATTTAGCAAAGATGATGGAGCTGATAAGGTAGATGAGCACCACTATAGAAGCCTAATTGGTTGCCTAATGTATCTTACTGCAACCAGACCTGATATCATGTTTGCAGTAAGCATGCTTTCAAGATTTATGCATTGTGCCAGTGAAGTGCATTTTCAAGCTGCCAAACGGATTGTGAGATATGTTAAAGGTACTATAAACTATGGTATCAAGTATACTCATTCTCAAAATTTTCAGTTTCATGGATATTCTGACAGTGATTGGGGTGGTTCAGTTGATGACATGAAAAGTACAACAGGTTACTGTTTTAGCTTTGGTTCAAGTGTGTTCTCATGGTGTTCAAAGAAGCAAGACATTGTGGCTCAAAGCACAGCTGAAGCAGAATATGTGGCAGCCACTGCAGCCGTGAATCAAGCTATATGGCTTAGGTGTATACTTGCTGATCTATATATGGAGCAAAATGAGCCAACTCAGATTTTTGTTGATAATCAAGCTGCTATTTCTATTTCAAACAATCCTGTTTTTCATTGCAAGACTAAGCATTTCAAGATCAAATTGTTTTTCTTAAGAGATGTGCAAAGAGAAGGAGAAGTCAAGCTACTTTATTGCAGAACTGAAGATCAAAGTGCAGATGTTTTAACAAAAGCTCTTCCAAAAGCCAGATTTGAAGCTTTGAGAACCAAACTAGGAGTCTGCAGCTATTAAGGCAAGGAGGAGATTTGTTGAAAGTGTGCCTATAATAGCTGCCGCAACGTGGGATGTTTTTCCTAATTTTTAGGAGTTTGTTTTCTGCTGTTAACATTTCAAAATTTAGGAGTTATTATTCTGTTTTTTGAATTTGAAATGATGCTGTCATTATGCCTAAAAATCAGGGGATGTATCTGATACAGTTTGAGCTCTCTATATAGAGCCTTTTTTAATAAAAATATCTGTAGCTTCCTCCCTGCACGTTACTTTTCTCTCTGCTCTTATAAACAAAAAGCAACAGATTCACATGGGACAAAAGTAAGGTTAACACTTCACAGAAAGATTACTATAAAAATTAAACAGATAACTTTACTTTTGAATCATCTTCCTTTGCTAATCTATAAGAGAGAAAAAAAAAAAGTTACCAACCTTTCAAAATAGCAACCCTTGTTTTTGCATTTGATACTGGAAACCTATGGCCAAGCCAATGGAACTCAGTCATGGAAGCAGCTTGTTGAGATCTTGCCTCTGCCATAACAGCCTGGAACAAACATCATTTTTTATTTGGTGTTTTCATCAAAAAGTGTATGCAATGAAGCTTGTTATCTTTCAAAACAGCAGCCTACCGCTTCAAATTAAGATTCATGAATGGAAATAGTAAACCATATTATAATTAAATGCCACACCTAATACTTACACAGATAAATGTATATGAAAAATCACAATTTTTCTACATAAGAGTCCTTGGTAGGATCCAACCAGAATGGAAAGAACAAAGCATAAACTTTCACTGAAGAATTGAAACAGTGAGAGTTCTTGAGTATGTAGGTTATTCAAGTAAGCCAATTAACATTTAAGATCTTCCATTAAAAGACAGTGTGTGTGTGTGTGCAGGTTTGTTTCCCTCATAAATATCAAAATGGAAATCTATCTCAATGCACCATCTAGATATCATGAATATTTGAATATGCGGATTTGCAAAGATATGCATATTACAAGACTTCTTTTTTCCTTTTTTGTTTTTTTTCAAATGATACATATGAAAGGAATCCAAACCAACCTCTAATTTAGCCTTAAAAAGGTCCAATGCAGGACCTTCCATATCACCAATGTGTAAAAGTTCAGAGGCTTGTATATTTGACTGGCCAAGTTTGTGAAGGCAGTATCGGATACTAGGTTCCAGCTCCTCAACTCGCTCACGGCACAAAATTTGATTATCCATATCTCCATATTTCCCTAATTCTTCATAAACAGCCCTATCAAATAGCACATAGTTAAAAACTGAAGCAATACAAGAGTGGAAATGGAAGTGTCCCAAAAAAAAGCATATATTTTCAAATTATTCACAGAAAGATATCAATTCAACCAAGCCATGCTAGTTCCCTTTAGAAAAGGGAGCATCAATTTCACATTCTTTCTAAGGCGGTATGTACAATTTGTACAAGCCAAGGAGACAACAAGTAGATGTACCTGGCACTTTTAAAGTGCATTAAAGCCATGTCCCAATTCTGATCTTGTTCAAACAACAAGCTCCCCTTCATGTAGGATGCATAGGCCTGAATTTAATAAACAAACAAAAGGGAAAGCACTTTCATTCTTTGTCAACAAAAGAGAAATATAATTTTCCATTGATAAAAAAAAAAGTAATAAAATTATCAAAGGATTTGCATTTTGAAGAACTTGAGACTTCCAATCATAGTAATGAATTGAAAAAATAATTATCAAATAAGAACAGAACAAGATCTACTGATTAAGTCGAAACCAACCAATATAAATAATTTGACAACTAGAAGGATAAGATACACTTTAGTTCCTAAAATTTGGGGTACAGTTTCAATCTACAATGTACTTCAATTTCAAATCAATTTTGAAACTTCAAATTTAGCACCATCTTTGTGTGTAATTCTTAAAAACATGGCAAAACTTACATATTTTAAATTATTAAAAGTAAAACCTCTCAAATTTCTTATTTTTCCAAAATGATAACAGTATCCTTAAAAGTTACCACAAGTTATTGGTTCATTACAATAAAATCTTGCTTATGTTGATTAATTTTCATGATACTGCTCTGGTTAAAACATCTTCACACTATCTTGGAAAGAATCAATAACTTTTAATGTTTACCCTTTGTTAGAATATAACTTGAGAGTAATTTAATCATCTTAGCATATCTTTAAAATATATTTGTAATATCTTAGAATATCTTTGGAATATAGTGTGAAATCAATTAGTAATCTAATTGAGGAATCAATTTTAGGAATTGTTCCCTATTTGTTATGTTTTATGCTTTGTTTTCTTATATAAGCAGGGTAAGTTGTCTTATGTGGTATTAGTAGACTTAAGCTTGTACAACTAATGATGCTTTAGCACTTGACCTATTATTAACATAAATGGGACCACAGTGTTGGTATCTTGTAAGCTTTAAGCTTGTTAATATGGTCCCACACATATTTATTGAAATAATTGGCTAAAAAGCACACCTCAGCTTCAAAAGATGTTCTAGAATCTGCCTTGACTGCACATAATTGTGAAAACAAAGTAGCCCATTTTACTGCTTTCCTCAGCCTACCAATCAAATAGATATGTTGACGTGCATTTGGGCCATCAGGAAGCTGTCTTTTCTCCATAGCATGACTCCAAGCTCTCTCTGCTGAATAGAGAACCAGGTGAAGAAACCTGAATTGAAATCAAATAACTTCCTATGTTAACCATGCATAAATAATAAAAAATATCATACAGATTAAATGTTTATTAACCTCATTTTCTGAAAGATCATTTAAAATCATTAGGAAAAACAAACTTATAAATGGTGATGCTACTCTCATATTAATGGTTTTAGTTTCAAATAATGACAAGCATGTTTTGTAACACAGGCAACAGAAAGAACACTAAAAATATATATCTGAAAGTGGCTCAAGAGCAATGACACCAGAAAACTGTTGCTGGACAAATAAGAGACACATAATCCCCCCCCCCCAAAATAAATAAATAAATAAATAAACCCAAAAGAAAAAAGAGAAAAGAATTAGCTGAATCTATTCATAAGTAATTTCTGTGGTTTTAAGATTAAGAAGGATTAAAATAGTCCTATCATTCTATCAAGCACTTCAAGTAAAATGTCAGCAAGAGAAGTTTATATTCCACTTATCTGTAGATGGAAGAACCCAAAGTAAATTTTCTACATACTTGTGTGTGTTTGAGAAACAGTTATGAATAAAGGATTTCACTAAAGGTCTTCTCTGTCCAACTTTAAGACAAAAGACTCTCCTGATGAAAAATATTCTAGTCATTCCCTATAGCTGCTTCCTGATAATTTCCTGGAGCTATTCAATATTTATCATTCCAGACACATGAGTTGAAACCATTTCATTAGTGAAATTAGTATGTTCACCTTAGAAAAGTGGGTTCATTCCTGTAGTACAGGAATGTCTTGTTCTAGCAACAGGACTGCAGAATTGAATTATAAGATTCAAATCCTTAATTTTAGACAAATGTGCAATAGCTTAGGGCCGATAACTCTGGGTTTCAAGCCATTCCTTGATAGGTTTGTTTACAAGTCAGCACAGTATCAAACTTGACCAATGTTTGGTTGCACCTTTTGACAGATTAATATCATTACAACCTTCTTTAAGCTTTATTAGAGTTTTAAATGATAAAAGTATCATTAATGTTGTGATTCTTAAGAGAACCTAGAAGGTAAGAAGTAACTAATTATGGAGAAAGAACCAACCAAGAAATAATTTGAAAGTAAGGAAGATGCTGAAGCCATATATCCAATTGGTCCTTGTTGCCTTCCATCACACAATTTCAATCTAAAGTCTAAACTAATTACACAAAGTTTCCAGAACTCACATGAGAGAAGAAAGATACAATAAGTGAAGCGTACCTAGCTTCAGTGACAGTAGACTCAGTTATGGCTCTTTTTGCATATTTGCCACGACCATGGGTAAACTTCAATGATTTATATAACCTCCTCAAACGAGCTGTGCAATACCTCCTACAATGTTAAGAGAAAATATCCACATGTAACCGATCTATAGACATTTCATAACGTTAAATCAACAGCTTGAAAAGATGCTTATTTTATGGCATGACCATACTATGTACATGATTTGATCATAACAACTGATAGAAATCATCTTTTCAAGCTGTTGACATGGAGAGTAAAAGCAAAGTTGACACGTCACTGGCCATTTTCACCGGTTTGTACAATTAAGAATCTCAATATTTTCTTAAATAGAAAAGGCAACTAGTCTACCTCATTTGCCATTCAATATTGACTTCGTTAGTATCATTCGTTGGGATTAAAAACACATATACACAAAGAAAACCAAATTGTTACGTAACACTATATATTAGCAATGATAAAGACACACACCGATAGCGAGTGTAATCTCCATGCCGCAAGCCATGCTGCATTTGCGCAGATTTTAAGAGCTGCAGCACTGTTCATCGAAATTCCACTATTAGATGCTAAGCGGAATAAATTACAAACATCAACGACAAAAATAAGAAAAGAATCAACCAAATAACAATAGCACGATACTAGTATTAGGAGAGTGAATAAGGTAGTGTGAAATGAGGGAGAAGACAAACCGTTGATAGAGAATTTGGGAAGGGTCTGATCAGAAACGGTGGATTTGGGATCGTCGATTTCCATGGTGGACGCTTGGCTCTCCCTCTCCTTTCCCATCGCTAGTTTCAAACATTGAAATCATTCATTAGAGGCGATGCGATGCGAAGAGAAAAGGTGCAATATACCGCAGATCTTGGAAATGGAAAGATAAGAATACAAACTTGCGTGGCGTCGTCAATGGCGATGGAAAGGCTTAGTTTAAATAGATGGCAGTGGCAGGCACCTATGAAATTGTTAGGGAGCGCAGCCACACAGTAACAGAAACGTCCGTTTCGCCACGGCTAGTTAACAAACAAACACCGCTATACAGACTTCTCTTCTCTGCATGCGTGTGCCAATGTTCAAGGAGACCAGAGCTCGCTGAGTCATCCATCTCCATTTTGATATAATAAACTATCGATTTCGTCTTTGAAGTATTATTTTCTTCTCTAAATAATTCTTAAACTAATAAAATTATATAAGTATTTTTAAAATATTAAAAATTATGTTATATAGTCTCTTAACTATTAAAAAATTATTTAAATTAGTCTCTCACCAAGAATTAAATTGATAAATATTTAATACTTTAAAAATTATTTATGTAATTTCATTAGTTCAAAGACTATTTAAGAAAAAAAATGATACTTTAGGAATTAAATTGATGATTTATTACTTTTTATTATTTGGCTAATTGTTATAGAACTTGATTAGAAAATTAATAGATGTATAATAAATTATAAAATTATTAAAATTTAAATTGTTAATGTTTTATTTAGCTGTTATGATTGTGTTTTATTTTTTTTAAAATTTCACCTTTTGTTTAGATGAGTTTTTAAACTTTTTTTTTTTTTTACAATATATACTTTATCCCTTTTAAACTAAGGGATAAGGTTTATATTGTATGTTTATAATTTTGTGTAGTTAGGGTTGATTTTGTTTCCAACATATTGAATAATATGGAATAAAAAAAATTATTGAGAAAGGTTAACTCTTTTAATAGATTTTAGTATTTCAAGGAGTTAATCACTAATTTTCAGCCAAGAAATATCTTAAGTTCACTAAAAAAAAACTTTATTTCCAACGATTTCTTTCTCATTTTCTTTAAGGAACAGTTGGGAAAGGTATTTTCATAGTATTGTTTTTATTGTATAATATTTAGATCACATACGAAGGATTTTATATTGTCAATTCTAGATCATATCAAAGCATTAGAATATTAGATGAGCTATCCATTTTAGATGGTATTACTTCTAATCAATAATTTAACAGAGATTGCATGAGTGATGTCAATTTCTACAAGTGTGAAGCCAATTGTTCCAATCTTTTAGAATAAAGTAGTTTTGTGTCATGTAGCATTAGCAATTAATTGTTTTCATAAGGTTCATTTTACATCTAAACATTAGAGCATCCCCAACATTGTTCTTAAAATGGATTTCTAAAGATAAGAGTCGTTCATTCACGATTCTACTATTGTAAACATTAGAGCATCTCTAACATTGGCCATTCATATAAATTGCCACAATGAGGAAAAGTCATTGTGATTTTTCTTCCTTAAAGTCACCCAATTCGTACCTAATAAATAACTGGTCAAAGGTTATGTTGGATTCTATGTGTCAAACTTATTTGTTTCTAAGAGGAATGCTAGCATTACTCACTCTAATACTTTTTCTACTATTGGCTAAAATATATTGGAAATCACAAATTTTGTAGGTCTCACTTTAATTTAGGGGAAAGACTCATTAAATAAGAGGTGGTACCCACCAAAATTTGAGATTTTCAATAAATTCTAGTTAATAGTAGATAGAGTGTAAGAGGGATTTCTCTTATTTCTAATTTAATATGATTTGTGTTTTTTTTTTATTGAATTGTTTCATTGCTTTGAATCATGTGTTGAAAATTGATCACTCTCAATATAATCTTAGTTAGTTAAGTAATTAACAGCTAAACTTTCATTAATTAAGAACTATAGAATAAATCATGCAAGCCATATAAAAGGATCAATCATAACTCCTTCATTTTCAATCAATTGTTGAATTAACGAGTATGTTCATTAAAGGAGTCAAATGGATGAATTTGACAAATTTTAAATAGAATTATAATATTATCAATCCATTTGTGATCCCTTAGGAGTGTGTTAAAAAAATTTAATCCATTCAATACTCATTTTATGTAAAATAAAAACATTTAACTCATCCATTAACTATTTTTCATGGATGGATATGTAACCCATCTATTGAATGTATATTGTATTTCATTTTTTTTCAAAAAATATTTTTATAAAACAATATTCAATATTGATGTACATTTTGGTATCCAAACACTCTAGAGTCCATGATTTGTCGCTTGTGTTCAACCAATAAACTTTGGACTACTTGACTCAATAAATTACGAAAATATGTTGAATGATTCATCATCCACCAATAACAAATAATTATTCAACCCTCCAAATCCATTGATTTTTATTTTTATAATTGGATGGTCTATAGGTAAATGGATTGAATTGTCACCCTTATGTTGGTTCTTAATGTTTTTCTTATTGTTGCCTTGCATGTCTGTTGAGTATATTGGTTGCCTTGCATGACTATTTGGGATAATAATATAGGGAAAAAAAATATATTTGAATTGCATGACTATTAAGTGCTAATAAATTATGAATATGTGTTTGACAATTAGGAGGAAATAAAACTTATAAAAGAATGAGGAAACATTAGTAATCACATAAATGAAGTCATAAGTCCTAGGCTATCCATATTGAATTGCTACTAGTGATTACTTGCATTCTTGAAATTCTTTTGAACTTTTTTTGGTCTCTTTCTTTCCTTTCTTCCTCCACCATCTTCTTGAATCCTTTTTCAAACTTATCTCTTACATATTGTTTAAATAATTAAGGATTCAATAATTTTAGTACTTGTCAAATAATTTCTACAAAACGATATTTTGAGTTTTAAATAATCAACTTTACTACTAGTGGAGATGAATATACTTGTTCAACCGAACAATATTTTTTAAGGAGTTGTTTAACTTATTCCAAATAAAATTCGGGTTAAACAATTGCATTGAAGATGATTGGTGTAATTAAAAAAATTATATCAATCATCTTTAAGTACATAGAGAATTGCACAAAAAATCTTTGATAGAATTGTTTAACCCTATTTTTACTTGGGGTAAGTTAGACAACCTCATTTTTTAATTGTTAAAATTAAGTCTTTCACCCCAAATTCTATATAATAAGTAAATGGAGATATAACATGATATTGATTTGTATAAATTGATAAAATAAAAATATATAAAATATTTAAATAAAAATAAAAAAGGAAAAATGCATTGATTTAAACCAATGAAGCTTTTTTTATTTGAATATTTTATATCCTTTGTTCATCAATCTACTAATGTCATATTTTTGTTATATTTCCATTAATTCTTCGACAAAATATGGTGAGACTTAGTTTTAACTATTGTGGAACTATAAAGACTAAGCATCTGTTTGAAAGAACAAAAAGAATGGGGGCGACTAAAAACTACACACTTTATTTTCGTTCCCCTATTTGGTAAGATTGTAGGAGTGAATGGATGCTAAAAAAGTTGGTGGGACCCTTGGATTTTTTCATCTGGCCAAATCGAGCAGAAATCATATAAAAAGTTGTTCTCTTATATAAAATTACCAATTTGTACTTTTTGTTTGTATATTTATTTATTTTTATAAGGGATATATATGTCATTTTATTTACATATTTTTTTCTTTTACTTTTACAAAAAAACTTAACTTTCTTTCATACCAAACAATAAAAAAATCATCTCACTTTCTATTTCTTTTCTTTCCCTTTCTTTTATTTCTCTTTCCTTCCTTTCACTTTCTTTTTTTCTTAAACAAAACATATCCTAAATATGAACAATTAAAATTAGAGAGACTAAACTCATACATAAACTCAAGAAAAACTAGTATCATAAATTTTGGTGGGATGTCAAGAGAGAAGCCGAGGAGCAATATGCACTTTTATTGGCAATGAACTTGAGTCCGAACAACTTTGGCCAAACAAACCCATGAACATTTCCTATTGTTGGCTTACATTATGTTGGAAATATCTTATCTTATCTGATACAATTGCTTATTTAGTTATTTTTCACTAGTGCTCCTGGTGAACCTTTAGTGCCCAAAATTGATAATAAAAGTCCGTATTTCCATAGGAGCAAGTTCTACAACTAGCTTTTCTGAATCTACTGGTCCTCCTCTCCACACCTTGGGTTCTTGGGGTGACCCTTTAACTTGCCAAACCAATCTCTTCCTCTCCATTTCTGCTCTTTCTTGGTTAGCTGATAAGCTCACTTCAGTTATTTTGTTTATCTGAACACAAGGGAATTGCATATGAAACACCTTAGACAATGACATGCTAAATCTGAAACAATTAGATAGTAAAGGATTATTAGTTGTTATGTTTCCTACCTGTTTGTCGGGAAACACCTTTTTAAGTTCTACAGTTGCCTTAACCGAAAGATCCTTGTCCTCGTCAATCTTGCATTTGGCAACGAATAAGAATTCAGTGAGTCTAAAAAACAAGGTTCAAAAACAGTTGAAACGAGGAAGGGAATATAAGAAGGATAAAATCATTTAAGAGTGTAATATAACCAAGTAGATAGAAGCTAAAGAGAATATACCTCGTATAAGTGTGCCAGCCGAAAGAGAACTTTTCCATCACCCAGATCCTGCAGTGTTCCAGAAGACAGCTTAACATTTAGCAGTGAACAAAAAATAAGTAAATCTTCAACAGTAGCCATTAAGGAGCTCAGCTTAATTAGGAGTTTAAATTCAGGACAAATATCAAACAATCTTTGTTTATCGGTTACACTGCCCATTAATTAGAGGGTGAGGGAGTGCTAAGTTGCATTGAATAAACAAATTTTGAACAAATGTTTCATGAGATGAAAGATATGAACCTGGAGGGTTATTATTGCAACGTTATCTGGTAAGTTGTATGAGGAATCTATTCCCGAGAAGGCTGTGACGTGAGAATCTCCCCAGTCACCTTCACTCTAGAAAATATATGATAATAAACAAAATATTCATCAGTAGTGAGTTACAAGTTCAGCCCACTGGGCAATTTTCAAACACTTCTAACCACCATTCTTTAACCACCTCTGTGAAGGCTAAAAGCAAGGGAGAGTATATCTCCTGACCAAATGATCGACGCCATCTAGCACCCTCTCCTACAGGATCAATTCTGAAATAGTACTTTCCTAGCACCTACAAAATTTATCGTATATGATAATTGATGAATGAATCAGAAGTGAAAACAATGTTCCTTGCTAACCCAAAACTCAGGCTACTTAGATTTACTTACAGTTAACCCAGTGCACTTATCATGGATGCAAACTGTTTCATTCAGTGCCTCTCCAACACCTCTGGAATCATCCTGAACTAACCTCCTATATAAAATGGAAACAGTGGAGTTTGATTGGTAGAATATGGAATAATACATATGAGCATAAGCAGTGGAACAACATAACAAACCTATGAACCATTAGCTCCAATTGTCCATCTATGATGCTGGCGCCCCCCACAGCTCTATCTACCAATATAGAGAACTCTTTGCTTTTATCTTTCAGGTAAATCCCAAGGTTGATCTGAAACGTGAAACTGGATTTCATTAATCAACAACTTCAAAGACTGTGTCTTCATGTGTATAAGTGTAAGCATATTGTAACACACATGGTTCAACAAAACATACAGGGTAATAATTTCCAGCAACAGGTTGATTTACTTCCAAGTTCCAGTCTTTTCTATAGTCTCGAACCTGTAAAGGTGTGCATTATTGTAACAACTCATTACGTTATGGAAAACCGCAACTAGAACTCAAACGCTCAACCTGTTTGACTTACACGTTCAATGAAATCACGTCCATTGGAATCAGTATAGAAGGTTTTGCTGCTTGCCAGATTTGTTTTAATCTCAGTTGCAATTTCTTTGCCAAGTCCATCATCAATGGGTATAGGGCCAACCTGATGTCAAGAGCTTCATCATGATCATTGGCTCTTAGAGAATAAAATTCTAAGTACCCGCATGAGAAAAATTTGGGAGAAAAAATGACTTACAATAAACTCAACTTCAGCATGTTCTTTGCCCTTGTACAGTCTAGTGGTCTGTTCAATTAAGCAATGGTCAAATATTGAGCTTTGTGAAGCTTTCAATAAGGGACGCTAAAGAATAAGCCTACTGTGTACCTCTTAACAGATTCGAGAAGTTTTATTCGTTTTCTTAACAACAATTCATGTTATTTCTCGGTCTCTCAGTCTCACATACTTGTGTAAGTATATTAGAAACATTGATGTTTGAAAGAATCAAGAAAAAAAGTCTAAACATTTTTTTTAAAAAAAAGAAAAGAAAAGAAAGAAAGTATCACTTTTTCTTGTGATGTCTCCTAGTTCTTCTTCAATTGGCTAAGGATACATGAGATAAGTGGGTGACGTGTGGCACACTTATTCCATGTCTTGTTCTTTCCTTTTAAGCTTTGCTTTTACACTTTCCGCATTTCATTTTAAAACAGTTAAATTCTATAATATCGTAAAATTGACATGGAATTAATGCAAAGTGTGGCAACCAAATTAAAAATATTATCCAAAAATAACTTACAATTTTTGTCTTTATAACATGCCTTCATTTTTAATTTGTCCTACGACATTATACTTTGTTATAACGGTAACAGATTCTGAAGACGGACTTGAAATAGGTTATATTTATAGGGAGTAGATAATCGATTGAAAATTTGTTTAATATAGAGATCACATTAAAACTAAATGATCTGGTAAAAAATAATTTGTTACATGTACTACCTGGTATATCCATGAATTGATCTTCTGATGCACTTCATGCACAATTGGTCCCCGAAAAATTGTGAGAGGAGCCTGAAAGTTTTAAAATAAAAACTCATTAATTTCTTGTTACCAACCACAAAATATTGGTAACTGAACGCAAATGTTTAGATAGACAACTTCACCTTCCCGTTGGATCTGAGGGGAGATGGTGAACCATCAGGGCGAAAAATATATGCTCCAGACGCCTTTTAACAATTCAGAACATTTAAATCAATAGCTTGGCATAAGTAATCATAATCAAACCATCTATCATCCTGATAAAAAGAAGTATCTTATGGAAAGAATAATCAATTCAAATTCACCGGATAGAAAAAGTGTTATCACCTGAGGAGTTTCTGTTCCATCCTTTGATTTATTTCCATACCCGGTGTAAAATTTATATGCCTGCTCTAGAGATTCTTTGACCTTTCATTGTGAACAGAAATTTAGAACGCATGTCATGTAAACCTTATAGAATACATCTTTAGAAGCACTAACTTATAATGGTAAAGATTTTGGCTATATATTGGGATAAATAGTAATGTGCCATCCAAATCACAAACCTTGCTTCTGCTGTTGATATATTGACTAATTTTCCCTTCCTTCACAGAATAAGTTAGTTTCAAGTTTTTTAGGCCCACTGTAAGTGTATCACTCTTATTCCATGACTTGTAAGCTGTATGTCTATCTGAAATAGTAGCTGCAATGCAATTGCAAATTTTCTGCTTTAGGAAAAACTAAACTATACTCTCCCACAGAAATTTATAGTTTGGTCTTGAATTTGCATTAATGATAGCACAATTTTCAGGAAAGGAATAACTAATCAGGACTAACCTGATTTTTTGGCATTGGATACATAGTAAGTGCTAAAACCAAGTGGGGGAACAGTTGCTGAAAAAGCAAGCCAGTATTTGGGTTTTACAGTTGGAGACACTCCCAAGTATGCCACAGTGTGGTAGTTTCTTAAACCAAGAAAGGCATCAGGTATTGGCACCAGCTGGGATTGGATTTTTTTCCCACTGGAATCCCGAACAACAACCTTTTCATTGACGACCTATGACAAGTTTGATAGACAATCAATGTCAAGCAAAAGCAGTGTTTGAGGATCGCCATGTTTTGTCCTTGCAATATGATTTTTCCATATTAAGTTCAAAACATTCTTCCTTCATGTTGATACACGAGGTAATTAATTCCACAGCACATGAAAAAATGCATCACAATGCTTCAACTAGAAGGCATCAATTGGCACATAAAAGCAAAAGTATTGAACAAATGCTTGTGCATGAAGCAGATAATATTTGTATGGCTCATAGATTGTTCATAATTTAACAAGAAAATATTAGAAGAAAAGAAGTACTGTAGGGTGATTGAGGGAAGAAACTCACAGGAATCCTTATGATATCCTCTCTTTTCCATCCCAGAGGATTGTAAACGACAACAACCTACAGCAAGCAATAAATATATCAGAAAAATATTAATAGATAAAATCCTTGCATCCTAATAAGCAATAGATTAGATGTCATAGATCCTTACCAGGTTTTTCCCATTTGAGAAGTCAACTTCTGATGCAGGACAGTAACTTATGTTCAGAAGTGGACACTGTAAGACAAGATGGAAGAGATAAAAGGAGTGAAAGTTAAAATCAATGAACAGAATGAAACGGGACAACCAACAACTCAGCCTCAGCATCAAGTCTTCAGAACTTTGCTTCGTAAACTATGTCAATATTTTTTCAATTGTTTCAAAAGTAATAATACAGCTTTTCACTTCACCTACAGCTTTGATCTTGTAGAAGTTGCATAATATGCTTTGTCATGGTTATGAATTGTAAATTCCTGATTTAGTTTTACTGTCTTAATAATTTTTCATTGTGCACAAAGTATGAATATCAAAAGGAAATTAAAAAAAAAATGAAACCTCCTCAAAATTCTTACATAATTTCATTGCCGTAGATGTAAGTGCATAACAACTAGTGCTCTAGTCTATTAAATGTATCTGCTCCAGTGAAGCATGCATGAAAGACCTGTAAATCATTCTACTCTCTCTTTCTCAAAAGCTGTAGACATTCTATTTCTTGGATAATACCTTTGTTGATTTCATAAAAGATGTTCAAAAGGAATGATGGTAACATAATTCATGAAATATATGCAATTAAATTTTAGAAAAGAGGCACAGGACTTATCTGCATTAAATTTTTGGATTATCTCTATCAAAAGTGATATTATCAGTGCTAGATGCCTACTAGAATAGGCAATTCACAATGATGGGCAATGTTAGATTTCATCTTAAAACCAATTTGCATTAAGTGAAGTTGCATATAAGCTGCACCCCAAGAATTGAGGCAGGCGATGTGGGACTTCCCAGCAATCAGATCATGAACATGCATAAGTTCCTGAGCTTCTTTGTCATACCAAAGAGAAAAAAGGAAAGGAAAATGGTATGGATTTAGAGGTAAACATATTCCTGAGTAATTTATGTTGAATGTAGTGTATCCTACGAATTGAATTCTGTGATAAGTTGTAGTCATCACAAAAAGATTAGCCATATGCCTTAAGATGTTATTTGAAGATTAGCAATAAACAGCTCACAATTGTTGAACAAAGAACATCACTACTTGCCTGTTGAAATTTAATATGTGGGTTCCTACAACCTGTTTTGGTTGCTCCCTCTGTCAAACAAGCAAGTGATACTGCAACAACTTTCTCAGCCTGAATAAGACATTGAAAAGAAAAAACATTTTTGAGGTTGTAAGTAATAAAGTTCAAAGAGAACAGATATAGACAATTATTACCTCTGTGTAACCTATTGAAAGCCGTTTAGCATAATCATTAGCAACATGTTGCTTTTCTGTACCAGATACCGCATCATGGTGTTGAACAATAGCCAAAGCATCAGCCAAAGAGTCAGTTTTGGGACCTAAGGCACTCTTCCCTTTGAAATACTCCAACTGCCTTGCTGCCTGTTTCAAGATTGAACAGAAATAAGAGGCCAGTTGCGGTATTCTGATAGCATTCCAAAATATTCCGGTGCAATGCAAGGTTGTATCAATTAAAATGCTCTTAATCACAACTTCCAGGAAAAAAAAAAGGAAATCAGAATACCCCTTAAGCCTCTTAGAGCATCTCAAATCTAATCAAATGCTTAATTACTTCAATTAACAACAGTTAGAAGACTTGCCAAGTAGTAGCCACTCATCAATCTGACATAACCTTTGAGAGCTGGCCTGCTTGTAAAATACCCTGTCCAATAGGCATTTACACGATCTGCATACCTAATAAATGCATGATCCATATATGAAATAACAAGTCAGAAGAGCGAAAAATAATGCTAATATGCAGCTAAATATGAAGTGATTGTTTAGGTAGGCAGTGCAGCCACCCAAATGCTATTTTCAAAATCATGCTGCCCGTATAAGCTACAATTTGCAGCTTCTTCCTGAACATGATTTTGAGTTAGAAGCCCATATACTGTATGTTTTGCATTTTGGAACTCACGGAAAGAAGTCATCTGTCTTGATTGGCCATGCCTCATTTGCAGCATGTTTGGCATCAGTATATATTGATGGGGTTGAGTATAGGGCATGAACCCGGCCATCCTAAATAAGCATTAGCCAGATGTCCCATTAGTATGTCAAATCAACATAACAAATAAGCTGAGTTGGATTTAAATTCATGAGCAGAAGGATTATGGAAAATTAGGCAGCCTAATTAATCATATAAAATGTCATTTATATAACTTGGATTGGATCAGTCAAACTTAGCAGAGAAGAATGTTAGATGGCTAAAATGCAATAATTAAGCAAACAGACAAGAATATGTCAATTAAGCAAGGAGTTGAAGATAAGTAACTTGATTAACATAGTGAATAAACTTGTCCATTTGCCGAAACCAGGTATGTGCATATTGGTACTTGAAATCTGTCCCCATTGTCCACATTATATGATTTGTGCGTGTAATATTGGCCTGAAACAGGACAACCAGTGGAGTTGTTGACTCAAATCAGTTTCTAAGTGCAACTGACAAGCTTCAAATCGTTTGAATGACACTAAATATGAATTAAAAATAGTAATTCATTTGGAGCATTTCTATTTTCATTTCTCCGAATTTCAGACACCAATTCTACATAGTAAACATTTTAAAAGTGCATTTTAAACCAAGCAAATTGCAGTATGTAGAATCAACCATACATTCTTGAGATAAATTTCATACCTGTGATATTGCGGCTGCAACAAATTCATTTACTCTTTCAGGGACATTGTAATCAAATAAATTGACATCATCCTTCAAGTTAAAAAAAAAAATTTTACTTAACACACCTACAAAAAACAAGGCAATTGGCCCTACAGCAATATTTGACTTAGATTTTACCTGAACAATGGGAGAATCATCATTTACTTCATAGTAGAAATTACTGGGAGGTTCATAATTCTCGGGGAACGCACCAGAAAATATCTGTATCCATGAACAATTTTAAGG
Organism: Spatholobus suberectus; assembly: GCA_004329165.1. Classification (NCBI taxonomy): domain Eukaryota; kingdom Viridiplantae; phylum Streptophyta; class Magnoliopsida; order Fabales; family Fabaceae; genus Spatholobus; species Spatholobus suberectus. The sequence goes on from CM014729.1 coordinate 67,856,178, forward strand.
ATTCGTAAGTAAAAGGCTACTAGGGAGGATGAAGTGAATCCAACAGAAGCAGAACATTGTTGTTGTTGTTGTTTTCTTATGCAGAATCAATATAAAGTTATAAACATAAACAACTTTGGATTACTCACCTGTGATGATGAACCAAGGCTCTTAGAGCCCCGCCACACAACTTCAAGAGTTTTTTCATCTTTTCTCTTAGCCCTGTCTTGGTAGTCAATCCGTGCAAAGAATAGAGAGTCAAATCCAACCTATGCCAACAAGGGTTGCGCTTAAGAAACAAGTAGCAATGCTATGCAGAAAAGAAAGAGAGAAAGAGAGAGAGAGAGAGATTCTGTTGGTAAATCAACTTCAATGTCATTTATTTCCCTCATCAAATTCTGCATATACTTAAGCAAAATGTTACCTCTGCTCCCAACAAGTAGGCCTGCACTGCAGAATGTCCAAATGGATCAATCTGCCATCCTATTCTGGGAGTCACCCCAAATTCTTCTTTGAGAAATTGATGTCCAAGAGTTGTCTGATCAATCATGTCAATGTAATGAGCAGCAGCCTCATCATGCATACAAAAACCACCATTTCTGCAACCCAAAATCTTAGGACTCAATTCAACGTAATGTCATTGGAACCAAATGCTATTATACTACTTTAAAGCAATCAATTTTCCATGACTTTCAATAATGGAAAAAAAAAAATACTACTGTTTAGTGGTATAATAACCGTGTGCTTCATTGAGTAGTTGGAAAAGTAGAGTAGTTAGTTATGAATCTTTCAAATCTCCACTTTCTGCAAACTCAACCAAACACACCCTTAGTCTGAAGGAATACGAGATAGATGAATACATGAACTCCAATTGACCAGACTTGACCAGCTCCTTGACTATGTTCTGGATAGCATCACTTTGTTCCATCCACCATCGCTGGAAAAACGCCTGCAACACAAGTAAAGAACATCACATAAACGAATTCACGGTCCCAAATGAGAATGCAAACAACTTTAATGTGTGAGAAAGTAGTTTAAAATTTAAGTTTGTGCCTAACTCAATCTTAAAAGCTAACTCATGAAGCGAGGGTTGCTTCCTACTTATATACACTGTTTTGATCGTGTCACTAATTGATGTGAGATCTCCAACACTTACCTGTTCAACATATATGAACTTGCGATTCTTGTCTGCCAGCAACGCGGGTACCAGGGAATCGAGCACGTTTTGAACGCACGCTCCCTGCACTTCCCCAACAGTGAAAAGAAACCACACATCAAAACCTTTCATGTAACTGAGTCAGTTGAGTGAGAGAGAGCATGTACGTGTGAGAGAGAGTGACCTGAATTGAGTTGTTGGAACCGACATAGTATTGGTCAATGGTCTTCAACCATCCAACATCGTCGTGACTGTGAGGGACCAAGTGAACGTTGAGCTTCCCAGGAACAATGGTCGACGTTGTGTCGTACCTTATATACTTGGATTCCGAGGAAAGGACGCACCCCAACAAGAGTATAACCCATACACACAAACCATTGCTCTCCATGGAAGTGACCGTGACCGTGACCAAGCAAGAACTCTTTGGTCTAAGTATTATTTATTTGGAATGTGGAAGGAAGAGCTAACTGGCGGAGGATCCTCCGCAATCTTTATCGCATTTCTTGTCGTTTGGTTGCAATTTCTATATACTATAGGAACGTTAGGTGAATAGAGTTACAAGAAGCTGTCACTGTCAGTTAAGGATTTCCGTGAGATTACAAAGCTAAAAAAGAGTAACGATAAGGTTTGGGTGCCTCGGAGGATACAAACAAGCTATACAATCGACTATTTGGCGCTTTCTGCAACTCATTACCTGTCGAGCATGTGCAACTAACATTAGAAATATAATATAATAATAATAACTGGTGAGTTTGATTTTTAGTTTTACAGCTCTTTTCTAATAAAGGAAAGGTTTAAGGCAGGCTGGTTTATGTATTGTTTAGCGTATGGATTTCTCACACTTGCCTTTTCAACTGCACAAAATCTACAGTTTGATTTTATAGTTTATAATTAAAAATTAAAAATTTAATAAATACATAAGATAAAAGTAACTTAAACCATTGAATTGTGCTGCATCACCATATAATTGCCTTTCAAATGCAGAGAATTCTAGTCTCTCACGTGGGAGGTTAGAAATGTAATATAAAATTTATTTGAATGCCTTTGTCTAATAGTTTAATCTTTTGTTATTGAATATTTAGGACAAGCCACGACGCATGAACTAATGTTAGGTTGGTCCGAGTAACACTAAGTTTCGATTTTTTTAGCAAATTCTCAAATTCAAGCTTGGTAAATAAAAAAAATGATTGGAAAAGGAAACCTTACTGAAAATAGTTAGCTAGATTTTTCGACAAAGATTAAGCATCGGCAACGCTGATGAATACTTCACACCTATAACATGGTTAAAAAAAACTATGACACATGAAGTTTTAATGTTGTTTGTGATATTCTTTTCGACAAATGTTACAATTGATTAAGAAATTAAGAGTAAATAATGTTATTAAAAAATGCAATTTTTAATATAATCAATAATG